>OZ034819.1:0-294356 GCA_964030455.1 Linum trigynum | reverse complement strand
CCTTTTTTCTTGCAAATTCCAACTCTATGGCGTTCCTCTCGGTCACACGATTCCAACGCAACCTCCCTTCCCCTCATTGGCCATCTGTGCAATGAGAAATTGCACTTTTAACCGAACTTTTCGTTAGCCCACAAGCCTATTTGATAAAAAAATTAAATTTCTTTAGAGACCTTTTTTCTTGCAAATTCCAACTCTACGGCGTTCCTCTCGGTCACACGATTCCAACACAACCTCCCTTCCCCTCTTTGGCCATCGGTGCAATGAGAAATTGCACTTTAAATCGAACTTTTCGTGAGCCCACAAGCCTATTTGGTGAAAAAGGTGAAATTTCTTTAGAGACCTTTTTTCTTGCAAATTCCAACTCTATGGCGTTCCTCTCGGTCACACGATTCCAACGCAACCTCCCTTCCCCTCATTGGCCATCGGTGCAATGAGAAATTGCACTTTTAACCGAACTTTTCGTTAGCCCACAAGCCTATTTGGTGAAAAAATGAAATTTCTTTAGAGACCTTTTTTCTTGCAAATTCAAACTCTATGGCGTTCCTCTCGGTCACACGATTCCAACGCAACCTCCCTTCCCCTCGTTGGCCATCGGTGCAATGAGAAATTGTACTTTTAACCGAACTTTTCGTTAGCCCACAAGCCCATTTGGTGAAAAAATGAAATTTATTTAGAGACCTTTTTTCTTGCAAATTCCAACTCTACGGCGTTCCTCTCGGTCACACGATTCCAACGCAACCTCCCTTCCCCTCTTTGGCCATCGGTGCAATGAGAAATTGCACTTTTAACCGAACTTTTCGTGAGCCCACAAGCCTATTTGGTGAAAAAAGTGAAATTTCTTTAGAGACCTTTTTTCTTGCAAATTCCAACTCTATGGCGTTCCTCTCGGTCACACGATTCCAACGCAACCTCCCTTCCCTTCATTGGCCATCGGTGCAATGAGAAATTGCACTTTTAACCGAACTTTTCGTTAGCCCACAAGCCTATTTGGTGAAAAAATGAAATTTCTTTAGAGACCTTTTTTCTTGCAAATTCCAACTCTATGGCGTTCCTCTCGGTCACACGATTCCAACGCAACCTCCCTTCCCCTCGTTGGCCATCGGTGCAATGAGAAATTGCATTTTAAACGAACTTTTCGTGACCCCACAAGCCTATTTGGTGAAAAAGGTGAAATTTCTTTAGAGACCTTTTTTCTTGCAAATTCCAACTCTATGGCGTTCCTCTCGGTCACACGATTCCGACGCAACCTCCCTTCCCCTCGTTGGCCATCGGTGCAATGAGAAATTGCATTTTAAACCGAACTTTTCGTGAGCCCACAAGCCTATTTGGTGAAAAAAGTGAAATTTCTTTAGAGACCTTTTTTATTGCAAATTGCAACTCTATGGCGTTCCTCTCGGTCACACGATTCCAACGCAACCTCCCTTCCCCTCGTTGGCCATCGGTGCAATGAGAAATTGCACTTTTAACCGAACTTTTCGTTAGCCCACAAGCCTATTTGGTGAAAAAATGAAATTTCATTAGAGACCTTTTTTCTTGCCAATTCCAACTCTATGGCATTCCTCTCGGTCACACGATTCCAACGCAACCTCCCTTCCCCTCATTGGCCATCGGTGCAATGAGAAATTACACTTTTAACCGAACTTTTCGTGAGCCCACAAGCCTATTTGGTGAAAAAATGAAATTTCTTTAGAGACCTTTTTTCTTGCAAATTCCAACTCTATGGCGTTCCTCTCAGTCACACGATTCCAACGGAACCTCCCTTCCCCTCGTTGGTTATCGGTGCAATGAGAAATTGCACTTTAAACCGAACTTTTCGTGAGCCCACAACCCTATTTGGTGAAAAAAGGGAAATTTCTTTAGAGACCTTTTTTCTTGCAAATTCCAACTCTATGGCGTTCCTCTCGGTCACACGATTCCAACGCAACCTCCCTTCCCCTCGTTGGCCATCGGTGCAATGAGAAATTGCACTTTAAACCGAACTTTTCGAGAGCCCACAAGCCTATTTGGTGAAAAAAGTGAAATTTCTTTAGAGACCTTTTTTCTTGCAAATTCCAACTCTATGGCGTTCCTCTCGGTCACACGATTCCAACGCAACCTCCCTTCCCCTCATTGGCCATCGGTGCAATGAGAAATTGCACTTTTAACCGAACTTTTCGTTAGCCCACAAGCCTATTTGGTGAAAAAATGAAATTTCTTTAGAGACCTTTTTTCTTGCAAATTCCAACTCTATGGCGTTCCTCTCGGTCACACGATTCCAACGCAACATCCCTTCCCCTCGTTGGCCATCGGTGTAATGAGAAATTGCATTTTAAACCGAACTTTTCGTGACCCCACAAGCCTATTTGGTGAAAAAAGTGAAATTTCTTTAGAGACCTTTTTTCTTGCAAATTCCAACTCTATGGCGTTCCTCTCGGTCACACGATTCAAACGCAACCTCCCTTCCCCTCGTTGGCCATCGGTGCAATGAGAAATTGCACTTTAAACCGAACTTTTCGTGAGCCCACAAGCCTATTTGGTGAAAAAAGTGAAATTTCTTTAGAGACCTTTTTTCTTGCAAATTGCAACTCTATGGCGTTCCTCTCGGTCACACGATTCCAACGCAACCTCCCTTCCCCTCATTGGCCATCGGTGCAATGAGAAATTGCACTTTAAACCGAACTTTTCGTTAGCCGACAAGCCTATTTGGTGAAAAAATGAAATTTCTTTAGAGACCTTTTTTCTTGCAAATTCAAACTCTATGGCGTTCCTCTCGGTCACACGATTCCAACGCAACCTCCCTTCCCCTCATTGGCCATCGGTGCAATGAGAAATTGCACTTTTAACCGAACTTTTCGTTAGCCCACAAGCCTATTTGGTGAAAAAATGAAATTTCTTTAGAGACCTTTTTTCTTGCAAATTCCAACCCTATGGCGTTCCTCTCGGTCACACGATTCCAACGCAACCTCCCTTCCCCTCATTGGCCATCGGTGCAATGAGAAATTGCACTTTTAACCGAACTTTTCGTTAGCCCACAAGCCTATTTTGTGAAAAAATGAAATTTCATTAGAGACCTTTTTTCTTGCCAATTCCAACTCTATGGCGTTCCTCTCGGTCACACGATTCCAACGCAACCTCCCTTCCCCTCATTGGCCATCGGTGCAATGAGAAATTACACTTTTAACCGAACTTTTCGTGAGCCCAAAAGCCTATTTGGTGAAAAAATGAAATTTCTTTAGAGACCTTTTTTCTTGCAATTTCAAACTCTATGGCGTTCCTCTCAGTTACACGATTCCAACGCAACCTCCCTTCCCCTCGTTGGTCATCGGTGCAATGAGAAATTGCACTTTAAACCGAACTTTTCGTGAGCCCACAACCCTATTTGGTGAAAAAAGGGAAATTTCTTTAGAGACCTTTTTTCTTGCAAATTCCAACTCTATGGCGTTCCTCTCGGTCACACGATTCCAACGCAACCTCCCTTCCCCTCGTTGGCCATCGGTGCAATGAGAAATTGCACTTTAAACCGAACTTTTCGTGAGCCCACTAGCCTATTTGGTGAAAAAAGTTAAATTTCTTTAGAGACCTTTTTTCTTGCAAATTCCAACTCTATGGCGTTCTTCTCGGTCAAACGATTCCAACGCAACCTCCCTTCCCCTCGTTGGCCATCGGTCCAATGAGAAATTGCACTTTAAACCGAACTTTTCGTGAGCCCACAAGCCTATTTGGTGAAAAAAGTGAAATTTCTTTAGAGACATTTTTTCTTGCAAATTCCAACTCTATGGCGTTCCTCTCGGTCACACGATTCCAACGCAACCTCCCTTCCCCTCGTTGGCCATCGGTGCAATGAGAAATTGCACTTTTAACCGAACTTTTCGTTAGCCCACAAGCCTATTTGGTGAAAAAATTGAAATTTCTTTAGAGACCTTTTTTCTTGCAAATTCCAACTCTATGGCGTTCCTCTCGGTAACACGATTCCAACGCAACCTCCCTTCCCCTCGTTGGCCATCGGTGCAATGAGAAATTGCACTTTAAACCGAACTTTTCGTGAGCCCACAAGCCAATTTGGTGAAAAAAGTGAAATTTCTTTAGAGACCTTTTTTCTTGCAAATTCCAACTCTATGGCGTTCCTCTCGGTCACACGATTCCAACGCAACCTCCCTTCTCCTCATTGGCCATCGGTGCAATGAGAAATTGCACTTTAAACCGAACTTTTCGTTAGCCCACAAGCCTATTTGGTGAAAAAATGAAATTTCTTTAGAGACATTTTTTCTTGCAAATTCCAACTCTATGGCGTTCCTCTCGGTCACACGATTCCAACGCAACCTCCCTTCCCCTCATTGGCCATCGGTGCAATGAGAAATTGCACTTTAAACCGAACTTTTTGTTAGCCCACAAGCCTATTTGGTGAAAAAATGAAATTTCTTTAGAGACATTTTTTCTTGCAAATTCCAACTCTATGGCGTTCCTCTCGGTCACACGATTCCAACGCAACCTCCCTTCCCCTCATTGGCCATCGGTGCAATGAGAAATTACACTTTTAACCAAACTTTTCGTGAGCCCACAAGCCTATTTGGTGAAAAAATGAAATTTCTTTAGAGACCTTTTTTCTTGCAATTTCCAACTCTATGGCGTTCCTCTCAGTTACACGATTCCAACGCAACCTCCCTTCCCCTCGTTGGTCATCGGTGCAATGAGAAATTGCACTTTAAACCGAACTTTTCGTGAGCCCACAACCCTATTTGGTGAAAAAAGGGAAATTTCTTTAGAGACCTTTTTTCTTGCAAATTCCAACTCTATGGCGTTCCTCTCGGTCACACGATTCCAACGCAACCTCCCTTCCCCTCGTTGGCCATCGGTGCAATGAGAAATTGCACTTTAAACCGAACTTTTCGTGAGCCCACTAGCCTATTTGGTGAAAAAAGTTAAATTTCTTTAGAGACCTTTTTTCTTGCAAATTCCAACTCTATGGCGTTCTTCTCGGTCAAACGATTCCAACGCAACCTCCCTTCCCCTCGTTGGCCATCGGTCCAATGAGAAATTGCACTTTAAACCGAACTTTTCGTGAGCCCACAAGCCTATTTGGTGAAAAAAGTGAAATTTCTTTAGAGACATTTTTTCTTGCAAATTCCAACTCTATGGCGTTCCTCTCGGTCACACGATTCCAACGCAACCTCCCTTCCCCTCGTTGGCCATCGGTGCAATGAGAAATTGCACTTTTAACCGAACTTTTCGTTAGCCCACAAGCCTATTTGGTGAAAAAAGTGAAATTTCTTTGGAGACCTTTTTTCTTGCAAATTCCAACTCTATGGCGTTCCTCTCGGTCACACGATTCCAACGCAACCTCCCTTCTCCTCATTGGCCATCGGTGCAATGAGAAATTGCACTTTAAACCGAACTTTTCGTTAGCCCACAAGCCTATTTGGTGAAAAAATGAAATTTCTTTAGAGACATTTTTTCTTGCAAATTCCAACTCTATGGCGTTCCTCTCGGTCACACGATTCCAACGCAACCTCCCTTCCCCTCATTGGCCATCGGTGCAATGAGAAATTGCACTTTTAACCGAACTTTTCGTGAGCCAACAAGCCTATTTGGTGAAAAAATGAAATTTCTTTCGAGACATTTTTTCTTGAAAATTCCTACTCCATGGTGTTCCTCTCGGTCACACGATTCCAACGCAACCTCCCTTCCCCTCATTGGCCATCGGTGCAATGAGAAATTGCACTTTAAACCGAACTTTTCGTTAGCCCACAAACCTATTTGGTGAAAAAATGAAATTTCTTTAGAGACCTTTTTTCTTGCAAATTCCAACTCTATGGCGTTCCTCTCGGTCACACGATTCCAACGCAACCTTCCTTCCCCTCGTTGGCCATCGGTGCAATGAGAAATTGCACTTTTAACCGAACTTTTCGTTAGCCCACAAGCCTATTTGGTGAAAAAATGAAATTTCTTTAGAGACCTTTTTTCTTGCAAATTCCAACTCTATGGCGTTCCTCTCGGTCACACGATTCCAACGCAACCTCCCTTCCCCTCGTTGGCCATCGGTGCAATGAGAAATTGCATTTTAAACCGAACTTTTCGTGACCCCACAAGCCTATTTGGTGAAAAAAGTGAAATTTCTTTAGAGACCTTTTTTCTTGCAAATTCCAACTCTATGGCGTTCCTCTCGGTCACACGATTCCAACGCAACCTCCCTTCCCCTCGTTGGCCATCGGTGCAATGAGAAATTGCACTTTAAACCGAACTTTTCGAGAGCCCACAAGCCTATTTGGTGAAAAAAGTGAAATTTCTTTAGAGACCTTTTTTCTTGCAAATTCCAACTCTATGGCGTTCCTCTCGGTCACACGATTCCAACGCAACCTCCCTTCCCCTCATTGGCCATCGGTGCAATGAGAAATTGCACTTTTAACCGAACTTTTCGTTAGCCCACAAGCCTATTTGGTGAAAAAATGAAATTTCTTTAGAGACCTTTTTTCTTGCAAATTCCAACTCTATGGCGTTCCTCTCGGTCACACGATTCCAACGCAACATCCCTTCCCCTCGTTGGCCATCGGTGTAATGAGAAATTGCATTTTAAACCGAACTTTTCGTGACCCCACAAGCCTATTTGGTGAAAAAAGTGAAATTTCTTTAGAGACCTTTTTTCTTGCAAATTCCAACTCTATGGCGTTCCTCTCGGTCACACGATTCAAACGCAACCTCCCTTCCCCTCGTTGGCCATCGGTGCAATGAGAAATTGCACTTTAAACCGAACTTTTCGTGAGCCCACAAGCCTATTTGGTGAAAAAAGTGAAATTTCTTTAGAGACCTTTTTTCTTGCAAATTGCAACTCTATGGCGTTCCTCTCGGTCACACGATTCCAACGCAACCTCCCTTCCCCTCATTGGCCATCGGTGCAATGAGAAATTGCACTTTAAACCGAACTTTTCGTTAGCCGACAAGCCTATTTGGTGAAAAAATGAAATTTCTTAAGAGACCTTTTTTCTTGCAAATTCAAACTCTATGGCGTTCCTCTCGGTCACACGATTCCAACGCAACCTCCCTTCCCCTCATTGGCCATCGGTGCAATGAGAAATTGCACTTTTAACCGAACTTTTCGTTAGCCCACAAGCCTATTTGGTGAAAAAATGAAATTTCTTTAGAGACCTTTTTTCTTGCAAATTCCAACCCTATGGCGTTCCTCTCGGTCACACGATTCCAACGCAACCTCCCTTCCCCTCATTGGCCATCGGTGCAATGAGAAATTGCACTTTTAACCGAACTTTTCGTTAGCCCACAAGCCTATTTTGTGAAAAAATGAAATTTCATTAGAGACCTTTTTTCTTGCCAATTCCAACTCTATGGCGTTCCTCTCGGTCACACGATTCCAACGCAACCTCCCTTCCCCTCATTGGCCATCGGTGCAATGAGAAATTACACTTTTAACCGAACTTTTCGTGAGCCCACAAGCCTATTTGGTGAAAAAATGAAATTTCTTTAGAGACCTTTTTTCTTGCAATTTCCAACTCTATGGCGTTCCTCTCAGTTACACGATTCCAACGCAACCTCCCTTCCCCTCGTTGGTCATCGGTGCAATGAGAAATTGCACTTTAAACCGAACTTTTCGTGAGCCCACAACCCTATTTGGTGAAAAAAGGGAAATTTCTTTAGAGACCTTTTTTCTTGCAAATTCCAACTCTATGGCGTTCCTCTCGGTCACACGATTCCAACGCAACCTCCCTTCCCCTCGTTGGCCATCGGTGCAATGAGAAATTTCACTTTAAACCGAACTTTTCGTGAGCCCACTAGCCTATTTGGTGAAAAAAGTTAAATTTCTTTAGAGACCTTTTTACTTGCAAATTCCAACTCTATGGCGTTCCTCTCGTTCACACGATTCCAACGCAACCTCCCTTCCCCTCATTGGCCATCGGTGCAATGAGAAATTGCACTTTTAACCGAACTTTTCGTTAGCCCACAAGCCTATTTGGTGAAAAAATGAAATTTCTTTAGAGACCTTTTTTCTTGCAAATTCCAACTCTATGGCGTTCCTCTCGGTCACACGATTCCAACGCAACCTCCCTTCCCCTCGTTGGCCATCGGTGCAATGAGAAATTGCATTTTAAACCGAACTTTTCGTGACCCCACAAGCCTATTTGGTGAAAAAAGTGAAATTTCTTTAGAGACCTTTTTTCTTGCAAATTCCAACTCTATGGCGTTCCTCTCGGTCACACGATTCCAACGCAACCTCCCTTCCCCTCGTTGGCCATCGGTGCAATGAGAAATTGCACTTTAAACCGAACTTTTCGTGAGCCCACAAGCCTATTTGGTGAAAAAAGTGAAATTTCTTTAGAGACCTTTTTTCTTGCAAATTCCAACTCTATGGCGTTCCTCTCGGTCACACGATTCCAACGCAACCTCCCTTCCCCTCGTTGGCCATCGGTGCAATGAGAAATTGCACTTTAAACCGAACTTTTTGTTAGCCCACAAGCCTATTTGGTGAAAAAATGAAATTTCATTAGAGACCTTTTTTCTTGCCAATTCCAACTCTATGGCGTTCCTCTCGGTCACACGATTCCAACGCAACCTTCCTTCCCCTCGTTGGCCATCGGTGCAATGAGAAATTGCACTTTAAACCGAACTTTTCGTGAGCCCACAAGCCTATTTGGTGAAAAAAGTGAAATTTCTTTAGAGACCTTTTTTCTTGCAAATTGCAACTCTATGGCGTTGCTCTCGGTCACACGATTCCAACGCAACCTCCCTTCCCCTCATTGGCCATCAGTGCAATGGGAAATTGCACTTTAAACCGAACTTTTCGTTAGCCCACAAGCCTATTTGGTGAAAAAATGAAATTTCTTTACAGACCTTTTTTCTTGCAAATTCCAACTCTATGGCGTTCCTCTCGGTCACACGATTCCAACGCAACCTCCCTTCCCCTCATTGGCCATCGGTGCAATGAGAAATTGCACTTTTAACCGAACTTTTCGTGAGCCCACAAGCCTATTTGGTGAAAAAATGAAATTTCTTTCGAGACATTTTTTCTTGAAAATTCCTACTCCATGGTGTTCCTCTCGGTCACACGATTCCAACGCAACCTCCCTTCCCCTCATTGACCATCGGTGCAATGAGAAATTGCACTTTAAACCGAACTTTTCGTTAGCCCACAAGCCTATTTGGTGAAAAAATGAAATTTCTTTAGAGACCTTTTTTCTTGCAAATTCCAACTCTATGGCGTTCCTCTCGGTCACACGATTCCAACGCAACCTCCCTTCCCCTCGTTGGCCATCGGTGCAATGAGAAATTGCACTTTAAACCGAACTTTTCGTGAGCACACAAGCCTATTTGGTGAAAAAAGTTAAATTTCTTTAGAGACCTTTTTTCTTGCAAATTCCAACTCTATGGCGTTCCTTTCGGTCACACGATTCCAACGCAACCTCCCTTCCCCTCATTGGCCATCGGTGCAATGAGAAATTTCACTTTCAACCGAACTTTTCGTTAGCCCACAAGCCTATTTGGTGAAAAAATGAAATTTCTTTAGAGACCTTTTTTCTTGCAAATTCCAACTCTACGGCGTTCCTCTCGGTCACACGATTCCAACGCAACCTTCCTTCCCCTATTTGGGCATCGGTGCAATGAGAAATTGCACTTTAAACCGAACTTTTCGTGAGCCCACAAGCCTATTTGGTGAAAAAAGTGAAATTTCTTTAGAGACCTTTTTTCTTGCAAATTCCAACTCTATGGCGTTCCTCTCGGTCACACGATTCCAACGCAACCTCCCTTCCCCTCATTGGCCATCGGTGCAATGAGAAATTGCACTTTTAACCGAACTTTTCGTTAGCCCACAAGCCTATTTGGTGAAAAAATGAAATTTCTTTAGAGACCTTTTTTCTTGCAAATTCCAACTCTATGGTGTTCCTCTCGGTCACACGATTCAAACGCAACCTCCCTTCCCCTCGTTGGCCATCGGTGCAATGAAAAATTGCACTTTAAACCGAACTTTTCGTGAGCCCACAATCCTATTTGGTGAAAAAAGTGAAATTTCTTTAGAGACCATTTTCTTGCAAATTGCAACTCTATGGCGTTCCTCTCGGTCACACGATTCCAACGCAACCTCCCTTCCCCTCATTGGCCATCGGTGCAATGAGAAATTGCACTTTAAACCGAACTTTTCGTTAGCCCACAAGCCTATTTGGTGAAAAAATGAAATTTCTTTAGAGACCATTTTTCTTGCAAATTCCAACTCTATGGCGTTCCTCTCGGTCACACGATTCCAACGCAACCTCCCTTCCCCTCATTGGCCATCGGTGCAATGAGAAATTGCACTTTTAACCGAACTTTTCGTGAGCCCACAAGCCTATTTGGTGAAAAAATGAAATTTCTTTCGAGACATTTTTTCTTGCAAATTCCAACTCTATGGCGTTCCTCTCGGTCACACGATTCCAACGTAACCTCCCTTCCCCTCGTTGGCCATCGGTGCAATGAGAAATACCACTTTAAACCGAACTTTTCGTGAGCCCACAAGCTTATTTGGTGAAAAAATGAAATTTCTTTAGAGGCCTTTTTTCTTGCAAAGTCCAACTCTATGGCATTCCTCTCGGTCACACGATTCCAACGCAACCTCCCTTCCACTCGTTGGCCAATGGTGCAATGAGAAATTGCACTTTAAACCGAACTTTTCGTGAGCCCACAAGACTATTTGGTGAAAAAATGAAATTTCTTTTGTGACCTTTTTTCTTGAAAATTGCAACTCTATGGCGTTCCTCACGGTCACACGATTCCAACGCAACCTCACTTCCCCTCATTGGCCATCGGTGTAATGAGATATTTCTCTTTAAACCGAACTTTTCGTGAGCCCACAAGCCTATTTGGAGAAAAAATGAAATTTCTTTAGAGACCTTTTTTCTTGCAAATTCCAACTCTATGGCGTTCCTCTCGGTCACACGATTCCAACGCAACCTCCCTTCCCCTCATTGGCCATCGGTGCAATGAGAAATTTCACTCTAAATCGAACTTTTCGTGAGCCCACAAGCCTATTTGGTGAAAAAATGAAATTTCTTTAGAGACCTTATTTCTTGAAAATTTCAACTCTATGGCGTTCTTCTCGGTCACACGATTCAACGCAACCTCCCTTCCCCTCATTGGCCATCGGTGCAATGAGAAATTGCACTTTAAACCGAACTTTTCGTGAGCCCACAAGCCTATTTGGTGAAAAAATGAAATTTCTTTAGAGACCTTTTTTCTTGCAAATTCCTACTCTATGGCGTTCTTCTTGGTCATACGATTCCAACGCAACCTCCCTTCCCCTCATTGGCTATCGATGCAATGAGATATTTCACTTTAAACCAAACTTTTCGTGAGCCCACAAGCCTATTTGGTGAAAAAATGAAATTTCTTTAGAGACCTTTTTTCTTGAAAATTCCAACTCTATGGAGTTCCTCTCGGTCACACGATTCCAACGCAACCTCCCTTCTCCTCATTGGCCATCGGTGCAATGAGAAATTTCACTTTAAATCAAACTTTTCGTGAGCCCACAAGCCTATTTGGTGAAAAAATGAAATTTCTTTAGAGACATTTTTTCTTGAAAATTCCAACTCTATGGCGTTCCTCTCGGTCACACGATTCCAACGCAACCTCCCTTCCCCTCATTGGCCATAGGTGCAATGAGAAATTTCACTTTAAACCGAACTTTTCGTGAGCCCACAAGCCTATTTGATGAAAAAATGAAATTTCTTTAGAGACCTTTTTTTCTTGCAAATTCCAACTCTATGGCGTTCCTCTAGGTCATATGATTCCAACGCAACCTCCCTTATACTCATTGACCATCGGTGCAATGAGAAATTGCACTTTAAATCGAAGTTTTCGTGAGCCCACAAGCCTTTTTGGTGAAAAAATGAAATTTCTTTAGAGACCTTTTTTATTGCAAATTCCAACTCTATGGCGTTCCTCTCGGTCACACGATTCCAACGCAACCTCCCTTCCCCTCATTGGCCATCGGTGCAATGAGAAATTTCACTTTAAACCGAACTTTTCGTGAGCCCACAAGCCTATTTGGTGAAAAAATGAAATTTCTTTAGTGACCTTTTTTCTTGAAAATTCCAACTCTATGGCGTTCCTCACGGTCACACGATTCCAACGCAACCTCCCTTCCCCTCATTGGCCATCGGTGCAATGAGAAATTGCACTTTAAACCGAATTTTCGTGAGCCCACAAGCCTATTTGGTGAAAAAATGAAATTTCTTTAGAGACCTTTTTTCTTGCAAATTCCAACTCTATGGCGTTCCTCTCGGTCACACGATTCCAACGCAACCTCCCTTCCCCTCATTGGCCATCGGTGCAATGAGAAATTGCACTTTAAACAGAACTTTTCGTGAGCCCACAAGCCTATTTGGTGAAAAAATGAAATTTCTTTAGAGACCTTTTTTCTTTCAAATTCCAACTCTATGGCGTTCCTCTCGGTCACACGATTCCAATGCAACCTCCCTTCCCCTCATTGGCCATCGGTGCAATGAGAAATTTCAGTTTAAACCAAACTTTTCGTGAGCCCACAAGCCTATTTGGTGAAAAATGACATTTCTTTAGTGACCTTTTTTCTTGAAAATTCCAACTCTATGGCGTTCCTCACGGTCACACGATTCTAACGCAACCTCCCTTCCCCTCATTGGCCATCGTTGCAATGAGAAATGCACTTTAAACCGAACTTTTCGTGAGCCCACAAGCCTATTTGGTGAAAAAATGAAATTTCTTTAGAGACCTTTTTTCTTGCAAATTCCAACTCTATGGCGTTCCTCTCGGTCACACGATTCCAACGCAACCTCCCTTCCCCTCATTGGCCATCGGTGCAATGAGAAATTTCACTTTAAACCGAACTTTTCGTGAGCCCACAAGCCTATTTGGTGAAAAAATGAAATTTCTTTAGTGACCTTTTTTCTTGAAAATTCCAACTCTATGGCGTTCCTCACGGTCACACGATTCCAACGCAACCTCCCTTCCACTCGTTGGCCAATGGTGCAATGAGTAATTGCACTTTAAACCGAACTTTTCGTGAGCGCACAAGCCTATTTGGTGAAAAAATGAAATTTCTTTAGAGACCTTTTTTCTTGCAAATTACAACTCTATGGAGTTCCTCTCGGTCACAAGATTCCAACGCAACCTTCCTTCCCCTCATTGGCCATCGGTGCAATGAGAAATTGCACTTCAAACCGAACTTTTCGTGAGCCCACAAGCCTATTTGGTGAAAAAATGAAATTTCTTTAGAGACCTTTTTTCTTGCAAATTCCAACTCTATGGCGTTCCTCTCGGTCACACGATTCCAACGCAACCTCCCTTCCCCTCATTGGCCATCGGTGCAATGAGAAATTTCACTTTAAACCGAACTTTTCGTGAGCCCACAAGCCTATTTGGTGAAAAAATGAAATTTCTTTAGTGACCTTTTTTCTTGAAAATTCCAACTCTATGGCGTTCCTCTCGGTCACACGATTCCAACGCAACCTCCCTTCCCCTCATTGGCCATAGGTGCAATGAGAAATTTCACTTTAAACCGAACTTTTCGTGAGCCCACAAGCCTATTTGGTGAAAAAATGAAATTTCTTTAGAGACCTTTTTTCTTGGAAATTCCAACTCTATGGCGTTCCTCTCGGTCACACGATTCCAACGCAACCTCCCTTCCCCTCATTGGCCATCGGTGCAATGAGAAATTGCACTTTAAACAGAACTTTTCGTGAGCCCACAAGCCTATTTGGTGAAAAAATGAAATTTCTTTAGAGACCTTTTTTCTTTCAAATTCCAACTCTATGGCGTTCCTCTCGGTCACACGATTCCAACGCAACCTCCCTTCCCCTCATTGGCCATCGGTGCAATGAGAAATTTCAGTTTAAACCAAACTTTTCGTGAGCCCACAAGCCTATTTGGTGAAAAATGACATTTCTTTAGTGACCTTTTTTCTTGAAAATTCCAACTCTATGGCGTTCCTCACGGTCACACGATTCTAACGCAACCTCCCTTCCCCTCATTGGCCATCGTTGCAATGAGAAATGCACTTTAAACCGAACTTTTCGTGAGCCCACAAGCCTATTTGGTGAAAAAATGAAATTTCTTTAGAGACCTTTTTTCTTGCAAATTCCAACTCTATGGCGTTCCTCTCGGTCACACGATTCCAACGCAACCTCCCTTCCCCTCATTGGCCATCGGTGCAATGAGAAATTTCACTTTAAACCGAACTTTTCGTGAGCCCACAAGCCTATTTGGTGAAAAAATGAAATTTCTTTAGTGACCTTTTTTCTTGAAAATTCCAACTCTATGGCGTTCCTCACGGTCACACGATTCCAACGCAACCTCCCTTCCACTCGTTGGCCAATGGTGCAATGAGAAATTGCACTTTAAACCGAACTTTTCGTGAGCGCACAAGCCTATTTGGTGAAAAAATGAAATTTCTTTAGAGACCTTTTTTCTTGCAAATTACAACTCTATGGAGTTCCTCTCGGTCACAAGATTCCAACGCAACCTTCCTTCCCCTCATTGGCCATCGGTGCAATGAGAAATTGCACTTCAAACCGAACTTTTCGTGAGCCCACAAGCCTATTTGGTGAAAAAATGAAATTTCTTTAGAGACCTTTTTTCTTGCAAATTCCAACTCTATGGCGTTCCTCTCGGTCACACGATTCCAACGCAACCTCCCTTCCCCTCATTGGCCATCGGTGCAATGAGAAATTTCACTTTAAACCGAACTTTTCGTGAGCCCACAAGCCTATTTGGTGAAAAAATGAAATTTCTTTAGTGACCTTTTTTCTTGAAAATTCCAACTCTATGGCGTTCCTCACGGTCACACGATTCCAACGCAACCTCCCTTCCACTCGTTGGCCAATGGTGCAATGAGAAATTGCACTTTAAACCGAACTTTTCGTGAGCGCACAAGCCTATTTGGTGAAAAAATGAAATTTCTTTAGAGACCTTTTTTCTTGCAAATTACAACTCTATGGAGTTCCTCTCGGTCACAAGATTCCAACGCAACCTTCCTTCCCCTCATTGGCCATCGGTGCAATGAGAAATTGCACTTCAAACCGAACTTTTCGTGAGCCCACAAGCCTATTTGGTGAAAAAATGAAATTTCTTTAGAGACCTTTTATCTTTCAAATTCCAACTCTATGGTGTTCCTCTCGGTCACACGATTCCAACGCAACCTCCCTTCCGCTCATTGGCCATCGGTGCAATGAGAAATTGCACTTTAAACCGAACTTTTCGTGAGCCCACAAGCCTATTTGGTGAAAAAATGAAATTTCTTTAGAGACCTTTTTTCTTGCAAATTCCAACTCTATGGTGTTCCTCTCGGTCACACGATTCCAACGCAACCTCCCTCCCCCTCATTGATCATCGGTGCAATGAGAAATTTCACTTTAAACCGAACTTTTCGTGAGCCCACAAGCCTATTTGGTGAAAAAATGAAATTTCTTTAGAGACCTTTTTTCTTGCAAATTCCAACTCTATGGCGTTCCTCTCGGTCACACGATTCCAACGCAACCTCCCTTCCCCTCATTGGCCATCGGTGCAATGAGAAATTTCACTTTAAACCGAAATTTTCGTGAGCCCACAAGCCTATTTGGTGAAAAAATGAAATTTCTTTAGTGACCTTTTTTCTTGAAAATTCCAACTCTATGGCGTTCCTCTCGGTCACACGATTCCAACGCAACCTCCCTTCCCCTCATTGGCCATAGGTGCAATGAGAAATTTCACTTTAAACCGAACTTTTCGTGAGCCCACAAGCCTATTTGGTGAAAAAATGAAATTTCTTTAGAGACCTTTTTTTCTTGCAAATTCCAACTCTATGGCGTTCCTCTAGGTCATATGATTCCAACGCAACCTCCCTTATACTCATTGACCATCGGTGCAATGAGAAATTGCACTTTAAATCGAAGTTTTCGTGAGTCCACAAGCCTATTTGGTGAAAAAATGAAATTTCTTTAGAGACCTCTTTTCTTGCAAATTACAACTCTATGGAGTTCCTCTCGGTCACAAGATTCCAACGCAACCTTCCTTCCCCTCATTGGCCATCGGTGCAATGAGAAATTGCACTTCAAACCGAACTTTTCGTGAGCCCACAAGCCTATTTGGTGAAAAAATGAAATTTCTTTAGAGACCTTTTTTCTTTCAAATTCCAACTCTATGGTGTTCCTCTCGGTCACACGATTCCAACGCAACCTCCCTTCCCCTCATTGGCCATCGGTGCAATGAGAAATTGCACTTTAAACCGAACTTTTCGTGAGCCCACAAGCCTATTTGGTGAAAAAATGAAATTTCTTTAGAGACCTTTTTTCTTGCAAATTCCAACTCTATGGTGTTCCTCTCGGTCACACGATTCCAACGCAACCTCCCTTCCCCTCATTGATCATCGGTGCAATGAGAAATTTCACTTTAAACCGAACTTTTCGTGAGCCCACAAGCCTATTTGGTGAAAAAATGAAATTTCTTTAGAAACCTTTTTTCATGCAAATTCCAACTCTATGGCGTTCCTCTAGGTCATATGATTCCAACGCAACCTCCCTTATACTCATTGACCATCGGTGCAATGAGAAATTGCACTTTAAATCGAACTTTTCGTGAGCCCACAAGCCTATTTGGTGAAAAAATGAAATTTCTTTAGAGACCTTTTTTCTTGCAAATTTCAACTCTATGGCGTTCCTCTCGGTCACACGATTCCAACGCAACCTCTCTTCCCTTCATTGGCCATCGGTGCAATGAGAAATTTCACTTTAAACCGAACTTTTCGTGAGCCCACAAGCCTATTTGGTGAAAAAATGAAATTTCTTTAGAGACCTTTTTTCTTGCCAAGTCCAACTCTATGGCATTCCTCTCGGTCACACGATTCCAACGCAACCTCCCTTCCACTCGTTGGCCAATGTTGCAATGAGAAATTGCACTTTAAACCGAACTTTTCGTGAGCCCACAAGCCTATTTGGTGAAAAAATGAAATTTCTTTAGTGAACTTTTTTCTTGAAAATTCCAACTCTATGGCGTTCTTCTTGGTCATACGATTCCAACGCAACCTCCCTTCCCCTCATTGGCTATCGGTGCAATGAGATATTTCACTTTAAACCGATCTTTTCGTGAGCCCACAAGCCTATTTGGTGAAAAAATGAAATTTCTTTAGAGACATTTTTCTTGAAAATTCCAACTCTATGGCGTTCTTCTTGGTCACACGATTCCAACGCAACTCCCTTCCCCTCATTGGCCATCGGTGCAATGAGAAATTTCACTTTAAACCGAACTTTTCGTGAGCCCACAAGCCTATTTGGTGAAAAAATGAAATTTCTTTAGTGACCTTTTTTCTTGAAAATTCCAACCCTATGGCATTCCTCACGGTCACACGATTCCAACGCAACATCCCTTCCCCTCATTGGCCATCGGTGCAATGAGAAATTGCACTTTAAACCGAACTCTTCGTGAGCCCACAAGCCTATTTGGTGAAAAAATGAAATTTCTTTAGAGACCTTTTTTCTTGCAAATTCCAACTCTATGGCGTTCCTCTCGGTCACACGATTCCAACGCAACCTCCCTTCCCCTCATTGGCCATCGGTGCAATGAGAAATTTCACTTTAAACCGAACTTTTCGTGAGCCCAGAAGCCTATTTGGTGAAAAAATGAAATTTCTTTAGTGACCTTTTTTCTTGAAAATTCCAACTCTATGGCGTTCCTCTCGGTCACACGATTCCAACGCAACCTCCCTTCCCCTCATTGGCCATAGGTGCAATGAGAAATTTCACTTTAAACCGAACTTTTCGTGAGCCCACAAGCCTATTTGGTGAAAAAATGAAATTTCTTTAGAGACCTTTTTTTCTTGCAAATTTTAACTCTATGGCGTTCCTCTAGGTCATATGATTCCAACGCAACCTCCCTTATACTCATTGACCATCGGTGCAATGAGAAATTGCACTTTAAATCGAAGTTTTCGTGAGTCCACAAGCCTATTTGGTGAAAAAATGAAATTTCTTTAGAGACCTTTTTTATTGCAAATTCCAACTCTATGGCGTTCCTCTCGGTCACACGATTCCAACGCAACCTCCCTTCCCCCATCGGTGCAATGAGAAATTTCACTTTAAACCGAACATTTCGTGAGCCCACAAGCCTATTTGGTGAAAAATGACATTTCTTTAGTGACCTTTTTTCTTGAAAATTCCAACTCTATGGCGTTCCTCACGGTCACACGATTCCAACGCAACCTCCCTTCCCCTCATTGGCCATCGGTGCAATGAGAAATAGCACTTTAAACCGAACTTTTCGTGAGCCCACAAGCCTATTTGGTGAAAAAATGAAATTTCTTTAGAGACTTTTTTTCTTGCAAATTCCAACTCTATGGCGTTCCTCTCGGTCACACGATTCCAACGCAACCTCCCTTCCCCTCATTGGCCATCGGTGCAATGAGAAATTGCACTTTAAACCGAATTTTCGTGAGCCCACAAGCCTATTTGGTGAAAAAATGAAATTTCTTTAGAGACCTTTTTTCTTGCAAATTCCAACTCTATGGCGTTCCTCACGGTCACACGATTCCAACGCAACCTCCCTTCCCCTCATTGGCCATCGGTGCAATGAGAAATTGCACTTTAAACCGAACTTTTCGTGAGCCCACAAGCCTATTTGGTGAAAAAATTAAATTTCTTTAGAGACCTTTTTTCTTGCAAATTCCAACTCTATGGCGTTCCTCTCGGTCACACGATTCCAACGCAACCTCCCTTCCCCTCATTGGCCATCGGTGCAATGAGAAATTTCTCTTTAAACCGAACTTTTCGTGAGCCCACAAGCCTATTTGGTGAAAAATGACATTTCTTTAGTGACCTTTTTTCTTGAAAATTCCAACTCTGAGGCGTTCCTCACGGTCACACGATTCTAACGCAACCTCCCTTCCCCTCATTGGCCATCGGTGCAATGAGAAATTGCACTTTAAACCGAACTTTTCGTGAGCCCACAAGCCTATTTGGTGAAAAAATGAAATTTCTTTAGAGATCTTTTTTCTTGCAAATTCCAACTCTATGGCGTTCCTCTCGGTCACACGATTCCAACGCAACCTCCCTTCCCCTCATTGGCCATCGGTGCAATGAGAAATTTCACTTTAAACCGAACTTTTCGTGAGCCCACAAGCATATTTGGTGAAAAAATGAAATTTCTTTAGTGACCTTTTTTCTTGAAAATTCCCACTCTATGGCGTTCCTCTCGGTCACACGATTCCAACGCAACCTCCCTTCCCCTCATTGGGCATCGGTGCAATGAGAAATTGTACTTTTAACCGAACTTTTCGTAAGCCCACAAGCCTATTTGGTGAAAAAATGAAATTTCTTTAGAGACCTTTTTTCTTGAAAAGTCCAACTCTATGGCGTTCCTCTAGATCACACGATTCCAACGCAACCTCCCTTCCCCTCATTGGCCATCGGTGCAATGAGAAATTGCACTTTAAACCGAACTTTTCGTAAGCCCACAAGCCTATTTAGTAAAAAAATGAAATTTCTTTAGAGACCTTTTTTCTTGCCAATTCTAACTCTATGGCGTTCCTCTCGGTCACACGATTCCAACGCAACCTCCCTTCCCCTCATTGACCATCGGTGCAATTAGATATTTCAATTTAAACCGAACTTTTCGTAATCCCACAAGCCAATTTGGTGAAAAAATGTAATTTCTTTAGAGACCTTTTTTCTTGCAAATTCCAACGCTATGGCGTTCCTCTCGGTCAAATGATTTCAACGCAACGTCCCTTCAACTCATTGACAATCGGTGCAATGAGATATTTCACTTAAAACCGAACTTTTCGTGAGCCCACAAGCCTATTTGGTGAAAAAATGAAATTTCTTTAGAGACCTTTTTTCTTGCAAATTCCAACTCTATGGCGTTCTTCTCGGTCATATGATTCCAACGCAACCTTCCTTCAACTCATTGACCATCGGTGCAATGAGATATTTCACTTTAAACCGAACTTTTCGTGAGCCCACAAGCCTATCTGGTAAAAAAATGAAATTTCTTTAGAGACCTTTTTTCTTGCAAATTCCAACTCTTTGGTGTTCTTCTCGGTCATATGATTCCAACGCAACCTCCCTTCAACTCATTGACCATCGGTGCAATGAGATATTTCACTTTAAACCGAACTTTTCATGAGCCCACAAGCCTATTTGGTGAAAAAATGAAATTTCTTTAGAGACCTTTTTTCTTGCAAATTCCTACTCAATGGCGTTCCTCTCGGTCACATGATTCTAACGCAACCTCCATTCCCCTCATTGGCCATCGGTGCAATGAGAAAATTCACTTAAAACCGAACTTTTCGTGAGCCCACAAGCCTATTTGGTGAAAAAATGAAATTTCTTTGGAGACCTTTTTGTTTTTGCAAAGTCCAACTCTATGGCGTTGCTCTAGGTCACACGATTCCAACGCAACCTCCCTTCCCCTCATTGGCCATCGGTGCAATGAGAAATTGCACTTTAAACCGAACTTTTCGTGAGGCCAGAAGCCTATTTGGTGAAAAAATGAAATTTCTTTAGAGACCTTTTTTCTTCCAAAGTCCAACTCTATGGCGTTCCTCTAGGTCACACGATTCCAACGCAACCTCCCTTTCCCTCATTGGCCATCGGTGCAATGAGAAATTGCACTTTAAACCGAACTTTTCGTAAGCCCACAAGCCTTTTTGGTGAAAAAATGAAATTTCTTTAGAGACATTTTTTCTTGCAAAGTCCAACTCTATGGCGTTCCTCACGGTCACACGATTCCAACGCAACCTCCCTTCCCCTCATTGGCCATCTGTGCAATGAGAAATTGCACTTTAAACCGAACTTTTCGTGAGCCCACAAGCCTATTTGATGAAAAAATGAAATTTCTTTAGAGACCTTTTTTCTTGAAAAGTCCAACTCTATGGCATTCCTCTAGGTCACACGATTCCAACGCAACCTCCCTTCCCCTCATTGGCCATCGGTGCAATGAGAAATTGCACTTTAAACCGAACTTTTCGTAAGCCCACAAGCCTATTTGGTGAAAAAATGAAATTTCTTTAGAGACCTTTTTTCTTGCCAATTCTAACTCTATGGCATTCCTATCGGTCACACGATTCCAACGCAACCTCCCTTCCCCTCATTGACCATCGGTGCAATTAGATATTTCAATTTAAACCGAACTTTTGGTGAGCCCACAAGCCTATTTGGTGAAAAAATGAAATTTCTTTAGAGACCTTTTTTCTTGCCAATTCTAACTCTATGGCGTTCCTATCGGTCACACGATTCCAACGCAACCTCCCTTCCCCTCATTGACCATCGGTGCAATTAGATATTTCAATTTAAACAGAACTTTTCGTAATCCCACATGCCAATTTGGTGAAAAAATGAAATTTCTTTAGTGACCTTTTTTCTTGCAAATTCCAACTCTATGGCGTTCCTCTCGGTCATATGATTTCAACGCAACGTCCCTTCAACTCATTGACAATCGGTGCAATGAGATATTTCACTTTAAACCGAACTTTTCGTGAGCCCACAAGCCTATTTGGTGAAAAAATGAAATTTCTTTAGAGACATTTTTTCTTGCGAATTCCAACTCTATGGCGTTCTTCTCGGTCATATGATTCCAACGCAACCTTCCTTCAACTCATTGACCATCGGTGCAATGAGATATTTCACTTTAAACCGAACTTTTCGTGAGCCCACAAGCCTATTTGGTGAAAAAATGAAATTTCTTTAGAGACCTTTTTTCTTGCAAATTCCAACTCTTTGGTGTTCTTCTCGGTCATATGATTCCAACGCAACCTCCCTTCAACTCATTGACCATCGGTGCAATGAGATATTTCACTTTAAACCGAACTTTTCGTAAGCCCACAAGCCTATTTGGTGAAAAAATGAAATTTCTTTAGAGACCATTTTTCTTGCAAATCTTACTCAATGGCGTTCCTCTAGGTCACACGATTCCAACGCAACCTCCCTTCCCCTCATTGGCCATTGGTGCAATGATAAATTTCACTTAAGACCGAACTTTTCGTGAGCCCACAAGCCTATTTGGTGAAAAAATGAAATTTCTTTCGAGACCTTTTTTCTTGCAAATTCCAACTCTATAGCGTTCCTCTCGGTCACACAATTCCAACGCAACCTCCCTTCCCCTCATTGACCATCGGTGCAATTAGATATTTCAATTTAAACCATAATTTCCGTAAGCCCACAAGCCTATTTGGTGAAAAAATGAAATTTTTTTAGAGACCTTTTTTCTTGCATATTCCAACTCTATGGCGTTCCTCTCGGTCATATTATTCCAACGTAACCTCCCTTCGACTCATTGACCACCGGTACAATGAGATATTTCACTTTAAATCGAACTTTTCCTGAGCCCACAAGCCTATTTGATGAAAAAATGAAATTTCTTTAGAGAACTTTTTCTTGCAAATTCCTACTCTATGGCGTTCTTCTTGGTCACACGATTCCAACGCAACCTCCCTTCCACTCATTGACCATCGGTGCAATGAGATATTTCACTTTAAAGCGAACTTTTCGTGAGGCCACAAGCCTATTTGGTGAAAAAATGAAATTTCTTTAGAGACCTTTTTTCTTGTAATGTCCAACTCTATGGCGTTCCTCTCGGTCACACGATTCCAACGCAACCTCCCTTCCCCTCATTGACCATCGGTGCAATTTTGGTGAAAAAATGAAATTTCTTTAGAGACCTTTTTTCTTGCATATTCCAACTCTATGGCGTTCCTCTCGGTCATATGATTCCAACGCAACCTCCCTTCGACTCATTGACCACCGGTACAATGAGATATTTCACTTTAAAGTTTAAACCGAACTTTTCGTGAGCTCACAAGCCTATTTGATGAAAAAATGAAATTTCTTTAGAGACCTTTTTTCTTGCAAATTCCTACTCTATGGGGTTCTTCTTGGTCATACGATTCCAACGCAACCTCCCTTCCACTCATCGACCATCGGTACAATGAGATATTTCACTTTAAACCGAACTTTTCGTGAGCCCACAAGCCTATTTGGTGAAAAAATGAAATTTCTGTAGAGACCTTTTTTCTTGCAAATTCCAACTCTATGGAGTTCTTCTTGGTCATACGATTCTAACGCAACCTCCCTTCCACTCATTGACCATCGGTGCAATGAGATATTTCACTTTAAACCGTAATTTTCGTGATCCCACAAGCCTATTAGGTGAAAAAATGAAATTTCTTTAGAGAACTTTTATCTTGCAAAGTCCAACTCTATGGCGTTCCTCTAGGTCACTCGATTCCAACGCAGCCTCCCTTCCCCTCATTGGCCATCGGTGCAATGAGAAATTGCACTTTATACCGAACTTTTCGTGAGCCCACAAGCCTATTTGGTGAAAAAATGAAATTTCTTTAGAGACCTTTTTTCTTGCAAATTCCAACTCTATGGCGTTCCTCTCGGTCACACGATTCCAACGCAACCTCCCTTCCCCTCATTGGCCATCTGTGCAATGAGAAATTGCACTTTAAACCGAACTTTTCGTGAGCCCACAAGCCTATTTGGTGAAAAAAATGAAATTTTTTTAGAGACCTTTTTTCTTGAAAATTCCAACTCTATGGCGTTCCTCTCTGTCACACGATTCCAACGCAACCTCCCTTCCACTCATTGACCATCGGTGCAATGAGATATTTCACTTTAAACCGAACTTTTCGTGAGCCCACAAGCCTATTTGATGAAAAAATGAAATTTCTTTAGAGACCTTTTTTCTTGCAAATTCCAACTCTATGGCGTTCCTCTCGGTCAAATGATTCTAACGCAACCTCCCTTCAACTCATTGGCCATCGGTGCAATGAGAAATTGCACTTTAAACCGAACTTTTCGTGAGCCCACAAGCCTATTTGGTGAAAAAATGAAATTTCTTTAGAGACCTTTTTTCTTGCAAATTCCAACTCTATGGTGTTCCTCTCGGTCATATGATTCCAACGCAACCTCCCTTCAACTCATTGACCATCGGTGCAATGAGATATTTCACTTTAAACCGAACTTTTCGTGAGCCCACAAGCCTATTTGGTGAAAAAATGAAATTTCTTTAGAGACCTTTTTTCTTGCAAATTCCAACTATATGGCGTTCTTCTCGGTCATATGATTCCAACGCACCCTTCCTTCAACTCATTGACCATCGGTGCAATGAGATATTTCACTTTAAACCGAACTTTTTGTGAGCCCACAAGCCTATTTGGTGAAAAAATGAAATTTTTTTAGAGACCTTTTTTCTTGCAAGGTATGAAACCAAAAAAATACCCTACTATAGAGTTAGGGCAGGTCATAGCCTCATATGGCGTTTGCACTTGCCAATAAAAAGCTGAGAAAGCTTCCTACTAATTGTTCCCTTTTATCTCTATCCCGCTTTAGCTGAGAAGTCCTTTAACCTAATAATAAAGCTTTCCACTCCACATCCTAGTAAAAACACTTTACTCATAAAGCTTTGTAAATAAGTAAAGATGTTAGGAATATATATTAATAGAATAATAATAATTAGTAGTGTTAGGATTAGTAGAGTTAGGCGGCTAGGTAAAGTCGAATGGGTTAGGGTTAATTGTTAGGATTTTGGGTTTATTTCCTATAAATATGTATTTTGAGTTTACGTTAGAATCAATCAAGAAGAATATTAAGAAAAATTTCCTAAACCCTAGTTTATCCTCTCAATTCCTAATTTCTATTCTCTCCTAGTCCAAGGCTTCGGCCGATTCTTTATCTATTATGTTCTTTCTTATCTAAATCCCTATTCATTACTATAATTGCGGGTGCCGAAGATCAGTCTCTAGAACCCCCAACAAGAGGGTTTGACACGCTAAAACACAACACTAGGGATGGCAGGCCCGGGCCTGTTAGCGGATACCCGCCCGAGGCCCGCCCGTTAAGAGCCCAAACGGACTGGTCGCACAGGCCCGTCAACGGGTGGCGGGGAAACCGGGATCCGTCAACCCTGGTTTTTGGGTGGGGTTGGTTTGGTCACTATCCGCCCCGTAACCCGCCCGGTGGGTTACCCGTGCACCAAAACTACGTCGTTTCGCCCTCCATATATATATTCGTGTTCTGTGTTGAGAAACCCTAGCAGCCGCCCCTCATTCCTCATTTTGCAAATCGCAGACCAAAAACACCAAACCCTAGTTTCCTTCTTTCTCTCTGCCTCTTCTCTGGCGAATCGCAAGATAATCGCGATTTTTTGCCTTTTCTCCTCTCCAAATCCTCGAATCTCTCCTAGTTTCACTACGATCTATCTTCGATTCCTCCATTCGACCAATTGCATGGCTGGAAGAGCAACGATCCGACGCCGATTTCGTCGAGCACAGGCCAAAAATTGGTCGTTTGGACTTCAAATCCCTGATTGTTCGTCGATAACAGATAAGTCAATTCTAGTTTTTTTCTTTTCTTTCGATTATCTTCGTTGTATCCTCAATCTACTGACTCTTCTTGACACTCGTACTGCTATATATAGGGGGATTTCAGAGGTCACCAGTCACCATCCTGACCTTCGTCCTTCGCTAAATTTCTACCCAGAACTGAGAACACCCAGTCCACAGAGAGTAGAGACAGAGAGATTGCGACGAGCATCCAGAAAGAGTCCAAGTCTTTTTCTGGGTAAGGATCTTGAACTCGCTTCCTTTTTCTGGGTTTGTGCCTTTGTGGTGTACTGGTGTTAAAACAGACATGCATGCTTGTCTCCTGTTCTAATTTTTTTTTTGTTCGTTGTTCACTCTTTTTTGGCCAGGTTGGACTCATTTGAAGCTGTATTGAAGGACTGAACTCAGAGTCCAAGTCTTTTTCTGGGTAAGGATCTTGAACTCGCTTCCTTTTTCTGGGTTTGTGCCTTTGTGGTGTACTGGTGTTAAAACAGACATGCATGCTTGTCTCCTGTTCTAATTTTTTTTTTGTTCGTTGTTCACTCTTTTTTGGCCAGGTTGGACTCATTTGAAGCTGTATTGAAGGACTGAACTCAAAGTCTCTGACGAGCAACTGAGCGAGTGATAGTGATCATCAGTGAGCAGTCTACTGTCATTGGGTACTCGACAGTCCTCAGAAAAACAGAAAGACAAGGTAATCTCGTTCTCCGAAGTCGTAACCAGTAGGCAGTAACCATTGTGTTTGTTGTGTTGCTTTGACTTGTTAATGATAGTAAACTGTAATGGTAACCACTATGGCTTGCTAATGGTAACCACTAATCCACTATGGCTTGTAAATTGTTGAAAATGGTGTCCTGTTTGCTGGTTAGAAGAAAAAATGTTGTCTGGTTGAAAATGGTGTCCATTTAAGTAAGGAAAAATGTAAAATGAAAGGTCTAATGACTCTAATCAGTGATATATAACTTGATTATGTTCAGATGGAAGGTGCTACTGCTAATGCTATGAATGTTGATCAACATGTCCCTGAAAATGGTGTCCAAGTCCAACCTGAACAACCTCCTCCTGTTCCAAATAATTCGATTAATGGTAATGAGGAAGAACTTGAAGCACAACGTAAGTTAACCTCTAATGTGTGGCCTCACTTCCACAGAGTTAGGATTAATGGGGTAATGAAAGCTAGGTGTAAGTACTGTCGTAAACCCCTTGGTGGGGAAACAAGTAATGGAACTTCACACCTGAGAAACCATATCAGAACATGTATCCAGAAGAGGATACATGATGGTTCTCAAAAAATACTTGGCCCCAACTATCAACCTGGTGGAAATCCTCAACTCTCTGCTTCTCAATACAATTATGAGGTTTCTAGGAAGGAACTTTGTTCTATGGTTCTGGTCCATGAGTACCCCCTTAGCCTTGTTGATCATGTGGGTTTCAAACGTTTTTGCTGTTCTCTTCAACCTCAGTTTGCTGTCCCTAGTAGAAACACAGTGAAAAAGGATATTCTGGGTCTGTATGGGGTTGAGAGGTCTAAATATCAGACAATGATTGATGGAAATTTGGGCAGAATTTCAGTCACTACTGATTTGTGGACTGCCACAAATCAGAAAATGGGGTATATGACAGTAACTGGTCATTTTATTGACAACTCTTGGAAGCTTCGTAACATAATGTTGAGGTTTATGTATGTTCCAACCCCTCACACTAGTCAAAGGCTAGCTGATAGGTTGTTTGATTCACTTCTTGATTGGAACATTGATGGTAAGTTGTCCTCAATCACACTGGACAACTGTACCACCAATGATTCAATGATATTCCATATGCGAAATAAGCTTGTGAGCAGTGATCTCTTGCTTGATGGTAAACTGATTCATATGAGGTGTTCAGCTCATATTTTGAACTTGATTGTGAGGGATGGTTTGGATGCAATCAAAGATGCTATACATTTGATTAGGGAGAGTGTAGTTTACTGGAATTCTACACCTAAGAGGGTTCAAACCTTCTTTGAAGTTGTTAAGCAACTAAAGTTGACATTTGAGAAAAAACTGGTACTTGATTGTCCAACTAGATGGAATTCCACATACCATATGCTCTCTGTTGCTCTTCAATATAAGGATGTTTTCTTTCGTTTGAGCTTGAGGGACAGTCAATACACATCTGTTCCTTCTAGTTCACATTGGGAATTTGCATCTGTTGTGATTGATAAGCTGGAAATATTTTCTGAGATAACTCAGTTATTCTCTGGTTCCAAGTATCCTACTGCCAATCTTTTCTTCCCAAAGATTTGTGACTTGAGATTGAAACTGAATGAGTGGGGTCTTGACCCCAACCCTGTGATTTTTGGAATGGCCAGTCAAATGTCTGAGAAGTTTGATAAGTACTGGGATGATATCCATCTTGTACTTGCTGTTTCAGTTGTTTTGGATCCTAGATATAAGCTCCATGTGATTGAATACTATGCTGGGAAGTTTGGGAGTATGGAAACTGACTTGGTTGGTGATAATATCAAGAAGATTATTTGTGGTTTGATTCTTGATTATCAAACCAAAGCCGAGAAGAATTCTGGTTCTGAAACTGGAACTTCTTCTGCTAGTTTTGGATCTGTCTCGGCTACTGAACTTGACTTTGAGCTCTTTGTAAGTCAAAGGAAAAAGAGCAAGAGTTCTTTGATTACTACTGAGTTGGATATGTATCTTGCCGAGTATATTATTCCTCGGACAGCAGACTTTGATCTGCTCTTATGGTGGAAACTTAATGGTCTCAAGTATCCCACCTTGCAAGCAATTGCAAGGGACTTTCTGGCAATCCCAATTACATCTGTTGCTTCTGAAAGTGCATTTAGTTCTGGTGGGAGGTTGTTAGACCCTCACCGGAGCAGGCTTCATTATTCCACTGTTGAATCAATGATGTGCACACGAAGTTGGATTATGGAAGACATGCAACAAGGTAACATGCAACTAAATCTCTAAATTCTAGTACAACTAATTTTGTTTAAGTGTAACTAATATTTGTATACTTTTTTCTGCAGATTCGGAGGCTGCTGCTGTGGAGGCATTGGAGGGAGTCTTCTCAGCACTGTCAGTGGAAGATACTACTGTAGAAGAGGAAGAACCTGGGGGTAAGAAAATTAGTGCATTTCTAATTTTGTTCAATGAGATTTGAGGTTGAACTAATGTGTTTTGCTTTCTGGTTTTTAGGTCCAGAAATGGTGTTCCTGAGATCACCATTTGGCCATGAAGACTGAACCATTCTCTACTGTTCAGCCAGGTTAATTACTTTAAAACTTCTTCTCTTTTGTTGCAAGAACATGGAGTTTGTTGGTGTTACACTGTTACTGGTTAGGCTTAGGGAGTTAAGTCTTTTTACTTGAATGTTAGTGCAGAATTTCAATTGATGAATGATGACTGCCGCTACCTGCTATTGCGTAAGATGGCTAATGGCTTGATGGGTTATGGAAGGCTGCTGTTGGTGAATTTCAATTGATGTATTTCAATCGAAGGAAGGCTGCTGTTGGTGCAGAATTTCAAGTTGAAGCTTCATCTTGCTCGAAGGAAGGCTGCTGTTGGAATTGATCTCAATAGTTAGGATGGCTTATGGCTTTGTTTAGCTAATTAGCTTAGTTGTTCTTGCTTTGAATAAGACTCGGCAATCAGACTGCTGAGAATGGATTGTCTTTTGTTGATTTCAGTTTGGATGATTTGATACTTTGCTTGAATTTTGATTGTTGATCTCAACTTTCAAGTTTCGAATGTTACTGATGTCAGGTTCAGGGTTCAGTTTTTGAGATCTTTTATAAGTTTATTATTGATAATAAAAGGAGATGTCAGATTTTCAGGATTTTTTTTAATGTACTTTGTCGTTTTGGTTGGCATTGTTACGGGCTTTTTAGACCCGTGGGCACCCGAAAACCCAGCGGTGACGGGGCTGGGTATATTACTAGGCCCGGAAGCCCGTTTGGGTCGGGGACGGGTAAACCCGAAGCCCAATGTGGGCGGGGAACGGATACAGGGTACCCGGCCCCGATCCGCCCCGTTGCCATGCCTACACAACACCTAACAATGGCCAAGTGTAACCAATGAAAGGGATTGCAGTATAGTGGCTCAAGTAATAAATATCGAATCCACGGGTCTCTAGAGTTACTATTACTCAGCTTCATTTCATTATCTAGCAAATTAGATTAAGATGAAAGAACTAAAAATACTCTAGCAAACTACAGTTAAAGTTAATCTAATTACAGGTTGGGAACTCACTCAGGTATGATTCCCCCTAGCCACTAGCCAGATTAACTATTAATGATCTCTAATTTGTTTCACTTTCATCCACAATGCGGAGAATCCTTGACTAGACCTTGAGTCTCGACTAAAGGAACAAGGCCCTCTTGAGTCAATTGCCTAGAGGGACGTATCCTTCTCTAGCACAACCGATCAAGGCGTTCTGAACTAAACTCCCTCTATCGAAAGAGGTTCTCAATCGATACAAAGCAGTGAATCAACCCTCGACTAAAGCAATCGATCCACTACTATCAATCTATGGTGCTCTATTGACCTAATCAGGTATTCGCTCTCATAGGATCAAAGCAGAATCAATAATCTCGACTAAAGCAGAATTGAATCGTGAAAACATGCATAGATTGAATATGAACTCAAGATTATCAAGTAAGAGTACTCATACAATCATCCAATCAAACAATCATAGCTAGGGTTCCTCAAAACCTAAGTGAAGGGAAGTTACTCTATAGAGAAGAGAGAGACTGCAGTAAGAATCTTCAGATGATCAGTCTTCAAGTCCGGGCTTGTTCCTCGAGCGTTCAAGGTGAAGAAATCCTCCAATTCCCCTCTTAGAATGCCCTCAAATCGCCCTCTCTCTCTTTGGTTCGTCCCTAGGGTGTTTAGGATCCAAAACCCAGCTCTCCCTTGCAAAAATGCACAAAACAAGCTTTTAACAGCCTGCGTTCGCGATCCCCGGTCAAAATACCCGGTCGGGTATTTTAGGTCACGACCGGGGATTTTTGGTTCACGACCGGGGATTTTTGGTTCACGATAGGGCCCCCTTCTGTTTCTCAGAGAAGCGCGAAACCAATTTTCCCCTATCTTTGATTCTTCGTTTCTCCCTCGTTCGGACTCCAAATCAGGTGCCGTTTGATCTCAGACGCTCGTAGTCTCGTCCTCTTTCTTCTCATGACAAGATTACATGATTATATGGTCACAAACTGAGGTATAAATCCCTTCTTCTTCAAGTCATACCCGAGTTTCTTCCCCCGAGTCGCCAATTGATCTCTGATTGACTTGAAACTTGCGCCTACGCTTCACTTTATGTGCTAGGACCTGAAATGTGACAAAAGAACACAACCTAGCGTAAAATAGGCCAAAGAAGCAATATTGAAAGCTTAAACGATCAAGAAACAAAGGGGAAAACATGTGCAAATATCGAGTCATCAGTGTTCTTTCAAAAGGACAGCTGAAATGTATAAGTAGTCATCTTAAGATTCATTCTACATTAAGCCAACAAACTAATCGCGACAGCTAAGCTTCTAAAAGCTGCCACTGCAGAATCTAAAAGTTCACATATCGTAAAAACAAACTGTTCACGAACATCCTATTCTGGTAAACAGAATACTTAAAATAAGATTCACAACATGGCCCTTCACTGCACAAATCTTCTAGCAATACTACTGCACTTCTTTGGGGTCATAGTCATCTCCATGTTTACTTTCTGCCCTGTAGAGGTTGTCCCTCCAAGATTCTCATTTCTCAGGACTTGGCTTAGTCTTGTTGGCTTCCTCCAAGATAGGAGTTGCACTTGTGTGGAGTTGACTTGCTGTCTCGCTCAATTGCTCCAATCAAATTACAGCAATAAGATAAATTGAAATGATGAAATTAATTTGGTACCCTCTTCTACTATTTGAAAGGATGTGCTGCTGATATATTCGTCACTTACCCCAAATGGATCATGCTCCACACTAACCACAGAATACTCAGCTTGAGGGTTCAAGTAGTTAAACTCAGTCAGTTTAACATGTAATTTCAGTCTTATGTTCACAACTTGCTATATTTGTGGAGGAATTGGTTCTTTCTTCCTCTGATTTGCTTGGAACAATACATCAATTATTACCTCAAAGAAAAACAGGCATTCACGCTCCAAAATTGCAAAATATGCTTCACCAGAATCATCTTTCAAATGGAGTTTCACTCTATACCTAAAGCCAATATGGAGTCATACTGAAAATGTCATGATTCTGCATCCCTATACCTTATGTCAGCTAAATCATGATTCTTATCACATTGGAACAACAAAATTGCATACTGCAGTTTGCAGGAAAACAAAATTAGGTTATCAGCAACCTATATTCATCACCACAACAAATTCTTCATATATAGTTCATACCACCTCTGACTCACACAAATCCACTATATTTATTGGAACTCAACAGAGGAAAAGGATCACCCAACCATAAATTGGTGCATAAAAGAATCCGCGGTTGCACAATGAAAGCAGAATCATAATGAACAAATTTGAAATACCAACTATTTACAATAAAACCCCAATGGATATTAACATAAAGCAGGAAAGTTTTATGAGAAAACACATAATTGAAGATCATTCAAAATCCCATTATCCATTGTAATCCTTGGCTTTATCTTAGCCCTCTCAGGTATGCTTTCAAAATCACATATTGCACTCCTTGAGCAGTTTCATCGTGTTTAGAAATAAAGTGTTCTATAAAGATCAAAAGCGTCTAGGAGGAAACTTGCTAACAGCCAAAGCTAAACGAAATGCAGAGGGAGACATACTTGGGACTGAAAAAACACACTCTATAAATCCGTTGTAACCCCAAAAGGAATTTTCTTCTCCTCCGAGCTAAAGTTGCAAGATGGGCCTTCACGAGGGCGAGGCGGGTTTTCAACTGGTCAATAACTAAGATTAAGAAGCATCAGAACTAAGAACAATTTATATGTACTTAAAATCATTGAAAAACTTATATGCCTTCGTTTCCCTAACAAAGACAAAATAGAACACACAAAAATTAAATAACAATCAGGTACAATAGATTCATTTAATTTGTTACCGAGTCGTTACAAATTAAATGTATTTGCCCGTTTTGAGGTCGGGTCGTGTGTTCGTCAAGTATATGACACTAACAACTTGAACACATATAATATGTCAGGGGGATGAGATAATGTCACAACCCCTTTAGGGGTTGTCAGATTCACAACCCATTTTGTAGCCATTGGATACATTCTCTCTCTTGTCTCTTTCACCTTTTTTTAAATCGATGGTTAGTATTACACGAAGGGTATTTTTAGAATGAAAAAACTAACCACATAGGATTACTATCACTATTAATTTCCATATCCTTTCCTTTCTCTAAAAACCCTAATCAGATCCCCCTCTCTGCAGCCACCACCACCAGTTCTCCCTTCTTCTACCTCTTCTTCTTCATCACACCTGCCCATACCATCGGAGCCACCACCATCGAGCCCTCCCGCCGCCCTCCGTCGTCACCCCCTGCCGTCGGCGCCATCACCATCACAGCCTCTCCCGGTCGCCGCCCTCTGCCGCTGCAACCACCTCCCACCACCATCACCAAAGTCGCATCTGCCTCCCCCTTCCATTCTTCCTCCACCTCCCACCACCACCTGTCTTCACACTGCCGTCGCCGCCACCACGAGGTAACCACCTCTCCTCTGCCTTCCCCTTCCCTCATCCCCTATTTTTTTTTTTTAGATCTGGGATTTTTCAGATTTCATATATGGTTTTTCTGTCTTAGTCTCTAGTGGTACACTACCAGTGCTATTGGTACGCAACCAATGCTAGTGGTACGTTACCAGTGCTAGTGGTAGCACCACCAATGAGTAGTGGTACGCTACCAGTGGTACTGGTACCTATCAGAGGTAGTGGTACGCTACCAGTGGTACTGGTACGCTACCACTACTCACTGGTAGCCTACCAGTGCGAGTGGTACGAACCAGTGGTACTGGTACGCTATCAGTGGTAGTGGTACGCTACCAGTGGTATTGGTACGCTACCACTACTCACTGGTATCGTACCAGTACCACTAGTAGAGTACCAGTACCACTGATAGAGTACCAGTACGGCAGTACCACTGTACGCTATATGAAAATCACTACTACTAGCGCACTCACTAAGTTGTACTTTTTTGCAAGTGGCCGGACTGAGTCTAACTGAAGGTTGTCACCGGAAAAAAGTCTGTCGGTCGGAGTAAGTTTGGCGGTAGGAGCGAAGAGGCTGCTGGAAAAAGTAGAGAGATAGAGAGAGATATAAGTGTATTAATTGTAGGGTTTTTTAAAAAAGGCATGTATTTAATATGAGTTTTTAATTCCCAATATGTAATTAATACAAAAAATAATAATTAATAAATTTATTTTTTTGTTATACCCAAATTACCCTTGGTTTTGAATCTCACAACCCCTAAGGGGAAGTGACCGTATCCCAGCTCTATGTCAGGTCATATGTTCATCAATATAATTGTTTTGCTGAATAAGAATGCCTTATATTGACCTTTCATTTTTATACCAAGAAAGTAAGAAAATAGATCAAGTTTTTTCAAGTAAAAAGCAGTCTGGAACCCGTTTGTGAGGCATTGAATTCCCTCACTGTCATCCTTTATTACGATCATACCATTCACATAAATTAATAAAATCACAATACTCAATTGGAGCGAATTGTAACAGTGATTGCTCGTTCAAACCTTTGAGCTTTATAGTTTATACAAAACGGTCACCAAAAGTTTAGTTTGTAATGACACTGTAACAAAAGTTTGAACTTGTATGAAATGGTCACTCTGTTTAATTTGTGACCATTTTGTTCTAAGTACAAAGTTTTGTTATCGAATCGTTACAAATTAAAGATTTGTTAGCCAAACATTTTTTCAGATTCTTTTTTATTAGCCAAACCTATCGAAATACTAAGAATTAGCCAAATATTAACTTCCAGTTAGCAATTTTGTTTGTATTATTAACTTGGAAGAGACACATTAAGGTCAACATTCCAAATTTTAGTTTAATTAAGAAAAGAGTTACAAAATTATAAACAATAACATAAAAAATAGCTAATATTTTGATTAATTAAGAAAGATTTGAATAATTAATAGCATTTTAATAGGTTCGGATAATATAAAAAATCTGAAGAATGTTTGGATAAAAAATAAACGTTACTCTAGAAAAAACCGGGGTCATTATCATAAACGGTCACAAACCTTTGTACTTAGTACAAAACGATCACAAATCTTTAATTTGTAACGATACGGTAACAAAAGTTTGAAATTGTATAAAACGATCACTTCTATTTAATTTGTGATCGTTTTGTACTAGTTGCAAAGGTTTGTTATAGAGTCGTTACAAATTAAATGTATTTGCCCGTTTTGAGGCCGGGTCGAGTGTTCGTCAAGTATATGACACTAACAACTTGAACACATACAATATGTCGGGTCGTATGTTCATCAATATACTTGTTTTGCCGAATAAGAATGCCCTATATTGGCCTTTCAATTTTGATACCAAGAAAGTAAGAAAATAGATAGAGTTTTTTCAAGTAACAAGCAGTCTAGAACCCGTTTGTGAGGCATTGAATTCCCTCACTGTCATCCTTTATTACGATCATACCATTCACATAAATTAATAAAACCACAATACCTCAATTGGAGCGAATTGTAACAGTGATTGCTCCTTCAAACCTTTGAACTTTTCCCATAAAAAAACCTTTGAACTTTATAGTTTATACAAAACGGTCACCAAAAGTTTAGTTTGTAACGATACGGTAACAAAAGTTTGAACTTGTATGAAATGGTCACTCTGTTTAATTCGTGACCGTTTTGTTCTAAGTACAAAGTTTTGTTATCCAATAATTACAAATTAAAGATTTGTAACTGGTTTGTACTAAGTGCAAAAGTTTGTGACCATTTATAATTACCCTATATAACCGCCGCCGCAGCGCCTGGCCTGGCTAGTAGCCCCCTCCGTCCGATGAATGGCCAGGCTGCGCTAGTGTTGAGAATGAAGGAGAAGGAAATTCATTCATAGCCGCTCTTCTTGGCAGCGACAACGCGAACTACAATGCCGTCGCTGGATTTTTGAGGGATTGGCTACTGCCTTCGAGTGTTGTCGTCGTCTTCAAGGATAAGAAATAGTAAGGTGTTTCAGTTCTTAATTAGGGTTTAGTGTGACAAAAATGGAGTTGCAAATCAAGGTAGCGCAGGCTGTTCAAGTTCTGAATCACGACGCCCAGTCCTGCAACCGGGTGGCTGCTAATCAGTGGCTCGTTCAGTTTCAGCAGACCGGCTGTGCTTGGGAGGTTGCGACTTCCATCCTCACCACCGATCACCTTCACCGTCATATTCCTTCTCTGGTCTCCAATTCAGAAGTCGAGTTCTTTGCCGCCCAGATTCTGAAACGAAAGGTTCGTACCTTAATTGCTGTCCCTCTTGCTGTCCCTCTCCATTCCGTCATTTACTCTCTGTATTCAGTACACACACGGTTTTGTTCCATTCTCAGTCTACAGCCGTGAACATGTCAAACTCTTACTGTAAGCCTTGAACATGCTCAACTGGTTTCCGCTCCAGTTTCATGTTTGAAGGCTTAGCCGATAAATCAAGCTTCATTATGTTTTTCCCTAAACCCCAAAACACCCGTATAAATGGGCGAGGGATTAGTTAGTACAAAAGCCTCTCAAAGTACTCTGGCTTTGGTCTCCGATAACAACACCTCTCTCAAATGCCATACTGTCCTTTGTTTAACACCTCTCGCTTTTACTATCATTTGTTCGTCTCTGACTTTTTGTTCTCTTTCTGTCTCTCACTTCCGCCCATCTTTAGTTGTCTGCCCCGCAGCAACGCCAATTTCAGGATTGGTTCTTGATTTCTTTGCGTTGCTTATGAGCTTATTCATCACATGTTGTCAAGTTTGCTTGGGATGATTGATTTTGGTCCATGATTGATTTGACATGCATGGAGTTGGCTGATATGAAATACAGAAAGGATCAAAGGACTGATGCATGTGGTACTTTTCTGTTTACATAAGTAATCAGGACTGCCTGCTTATTGCTCCATTGTTGTCCTCATCCAGTATAAACTTGGAAGTCACACTTACATGTTACTGAATATTATTCATGCTACAGATCCATAGCGAAGGACATTACTTACAATCTGGGCCTAAACATGCTCTGCTGAATGCTCTACTTTTGGCTGCAAAAAGATTTAGTGCTGGTCCTCCCCAGGTGCTTGAACTATTCCTTTCTAAAATGCATTAGGGTTGTTGGTTCAGGGAGGATGCTATTTCTGTTCTTAAACTTTCACTAATTGAAGTCATTGTTGGCAAGTTAACAATGGGATATCCTTGTATTCTGCTTATTGATGTGTATATTCACTTTTTGAACGGGTCTTCTGCTTGTTGATGTGCCTAACTGATTTGTACTTTTTGTGTTGCAGCTTTTAACACAAATATGTCTTGCACTTGCTGCCCTTATTCTTTCTTCTGTCGACGATAAGAAACCCATCGAGCAGCTATTTTACAGTCTGCAGACTCTGCAGAATGACGATGATGGTAATGTTGCTGTTTTGGAGATGCTCACTGTTCTTCCAGAAGAAGTTGCTGACACGCGAAGTACTGATAGTAGTATAAGTTTATTCCAAAGAAGCCAATATGGCCAAGAGGTTAGGTCTTTCTTTCTCTTTTCTAGTCCCTTCCTATTCGCTACCTTCCATATTTCATCTCATGAATCTCAATACACTCTATTAAATCCATAAACTAAACTCTTGGAACAGCTTCTTTCACGCACTCCTATGGTACTCGAGTTTTTGCTGGAACAAACTTTGAAGAAGTACAACGGTATTGTCCAACTACATGAGAGGGATAGGAAGATTCTTCGTTGCTTGCTAAGTTGGGTAAGACAGCACCACCATTGCTATCCACAATTTCTATTTCAGAGAATGTCTTTGTTGCTATGGACCACAGTCTTCATATAGTATTATGGCTTGAATTTCTTGTTCTCAGGTGCGAGCTGGATGCTTCTCAGATATTTCACAGGACTCATTACCGACACATCCGCTTCTTAATTTTGTCTTCAACTCTTTACAGGTAAATTACTCAAAGGTCAACTTGAAGCATTTTCAGTGTCCTTCATACCCAAAATTTTTACCTATGCTTGCAGGTTTCATCCTCATTTGATTTAGCAATTGAAGTCCTCATAGAGCTTGCAAGTCGGCATGAGGTATACCTCTTTTTAAACAAGCAACTGTGCTCCACTTAACTTATCCTTTTTTATTAAGTTATGTTAGAAAGGTCTTGTATCAATCCATGGTCTGCTAATGCTGGCAAAACTCAAAACTATAACTTTTTTCTTTGGATCATAGTGAATACATGTATACTTAATAAGGAAAATATCCTCTGAGCTTGATAAAAAAACAAGGCGGGTTATGGCACCATCAAATGAAGGCATACATTGAAGTGGAGACCAAAAGGATAGCTTCCGTGACTTTCATGCACTTCCTTCCTCCAATATACATAGGCATCTCTTCCATATCCAAAACTGATATCTAGTATCTATTTTTCCTAAACCCTCTGTATCTCTATTGGATGATAGTGATTCATGCATAGTTATGATGTGAGACAAGTTCCATTCGTTCCCTGGTGACCGTTTCCTCAGTTTTATGTGTGAGGGATTGAAGTTTGAACTTTGATTATGAGAAAATTAATGATTTATTAAGTGAGGGTCTTTGTCCATTTGTTGATTTGTTGTAGAAGCTTGCACAGTATTGTGTGTGGAGATCATGTGATGGTTTCAATTTTATATATGGGAGGACTGGATGGGGACACTGAATGATTGACATCTCCTATAATTTTGCCTTGTTTATGTCGTTCCAATTGGGAAAGCTTTAGAAGTAGTATAGCAAAATTTCCTGATTTTTAGCTGTTATTTGCTGGTAGAAGTGGAAAGGTTAGCTATGGTAGCAGTTCTAAGAAACTGATCAGAGCCCTTGAAGCTCTGTCAGCTCCATCACTGTATAATATATGAGGATCTCAAGGAGTGATCTTTAATATATGGTGCTGCTGAAAATATTGTTGACATATGAGATTAACTTGCCAACTTCTATGTTTCTGTTTTAGTTTTTCTCTGGCCTTCATAATTGAAAGAATGTAAAATAAATGGGCTGGTGTCAACATTGACGTGCTTTATTGTTGTCTATTATTTTACCCATAATGCGCCTGGGAATTCTTGTATGGTCTTCGTTATGTAAACTTCTGCACATGGACGGAACGAATTGGTGATTTGTTGTGTTGCTGAAAGGCGCCCTGAATGAAAGAACTGGGTCTTTTACAATCTGTGATTGTTAGGACATGTGTGTTTTGAGGAACTATGCATTTGAAATAACCAGATTGTTTAGTTCAGTTTACTGTAAGAGTACATCCTTTGGATATTGTGATTATGAATTCGAATCTAATTTGTTGGGGTCAATGAGCAAATTTTGAGGCAGATGATTTGTCAATTCAGAATAATGAATAATATTGAAAATCGTCATCCTATTTGAAATGCATGCGTTCTTAGAATACATAATCTCAAATCTCAGGTTCAATACGCCCCCAAAATCACTGACACGTGTAACTTCCATTTGTCATATTAACAACACTCCTCTGAATCAATTTTTCGGATACAAGTGCACATACCCAAATATATGCCTGTTGGATGTGACATAAATGGATAACCTGCTTTCTCTCTTCTCTTTAGGGACTACAACAGATTCTGTTATACAGAATTCATTTTCTTAAGGATGTGCTTCTTCTTTCTGCTATTAATAATGGGGATGAGAAAGTGATTAGTGGTCTTGCATGCTTGATGTCAGAAATTGGACAGGCGGTAACTATTTCTTGCCATTTCATTTGTTTCAACTTATGCACCCCATTCTTGACAACTAAATAATAAGGCCCCTACACATCCTTTTTCTCGTTGGTTTACCATAGGCTCCATCTCTCATTGTTGAGGCTAGTGTTGAGGCTCTAGCGTTGGCTGATGGACTATTAAGGTAATATGTTAGATTGGGAACTTCCTATGGATTCTGTACTTCCCAATTTTTTGTCAATATCTGGAGTGATTGCTATCAAGTAAACTAAATATGCGTTGGGTTTGTTATGTGCCTGATTATCTGCGTGGAGTTTGCTTAATGGGTGTATTACATGACTTCTAGCTGGGATATTCTTGCAATCAGCTGTTAGGGAGTGTAAGTTAATGCTACAGCAATTGACCACTATATGCTTTTGATACTTTCAGTAATTCATGTGAAAGGGTTCTTTGCATGATGCTTCTTGTTCCAGATTATGTTTTGCTGCTTCTTATCAGTTGGTTACTGCAGGTGTGTGGGATATCCAAGTGAAGACTGGGAAATTGCAGATTCAACATTGCAATTCTGGTATAAATTATGTTCTACTTATGCTTATTGCAACACTTGGTGTCCCGTGTTTGTTCAGAAATCCTATGTATGTGATTAGCTGAATATGTTCTATGGGTTATCACTGTTTTATTTATGCAAGTTTTTGATTTGGATAAACCTGGGGATCAGGTTGGATTGGCCCTTTCCATGATAGCTTGATAATAGTGCTACACACTGTTGCACCCACTTTCCCCCCTGTGACTTGGGGAAAACAATCCGACTTGTACCCCTTCTGAGTCCCGCACAATTAGTAAATTTGCATAACTTTTCCCGATTGGGACCCGTGGATGATGGCCGCTCGTTCAATCAGAACTCCAAAAATATTTAATTGTCCCTCCATTTCTTATCCCCTATATATGAATACTATCGTTGTTTTGGATGCTGGATATGACTTTTTGCCTCTACAAAGTTTGACTTTTGTGCACCACTTGGGGCTTTAGTAATGTAAAGATAGTTTTTTGTTTCCGTCTCTGGCTGTCTATTGATTATTGAATTCTTTTGGATAGTTTGTGTGGGACGATATGGCGAGTGTATCATGCTTCTATCTAGAGCATGACCTATCGATTGAAACAGCATCACTCAATTGTGCTCATAAAAAGAATGCTGAATCGTTCATCCTTCATACTGTTCTATCATGCTATATGACAATGGAAATATTATTATTTGTATGATTTGTATTTGGTGAGTTGCTTTGAGACAATGCTTTTCACTGTCATGGTATTTGTAACTCTGAGCTTGTTTTACAGGTCTAGCCTTGCAAGCTATATACTTGGCCTTGATGCTAGTGGTGCGGTAGACAAGAAACATGTGGAAGCCATTTTCTCCTCCATCTTCTTAACATTGGTTGATGCACTTTTATTGCGAGCCCAGGTTTGATTTTGATCATCAATTTCCCTTGTTTTTTTCTTCTGTCTTTCTAGTCCTTTACCATCCTCCACCATTAATATATGGAGGTTCTTCATCAGAAAATACTTCATTAAGAATCTTAAGGCCTATGAGAGAACTAGTAAGGAAACCTTTGTCATTTTAGTGAAATACAAAATTATTTTTATGATATTAGTCGGTTAGAATATTTTAAGAAGTTACTAGTCGGGTAGAATTATTGTTTGGTTATTATAATTAGGGGTTAGTGGAGCCGTAGAGGATGTCACCGAATTAGTGGCAAGTATTGTCATTTATCACCAGGATTGTTATTAGTTTCAGGAGTAGTTTAGTAAATTGGCATTATTATCAAGTTTGACATACTTCTCTAAATGGTAAGGATATTTTATTTTCAACGGACTATATCGTACTCTGCTAATCTGTTCATTCTCTAGTGTTTTGGTAGAAATTCCCACACACTGCTAATCTTTTCATTCTCTAGTGTTTTTGGTAGAAATTCCCACACATTCTTTCATGAAAAAAACATGCATATTAATTCTGAACATGCAAGGGATGCCTTTGGGGTAGAGGTGGCAAATGGATTGGATTGGTGGATTGGTGGATTGGATTGGTGGATCCATGGATCAAATGGATTGGATCTAATGGATTGGTGGATTCATGGATTGGATAAGTGGATTGGTGGATTATCCATGAATCCAAATGACATCCTCAACCAAGGACCAATATGTAAAATGTAAAAAGTTTAGGTACTAAAATGTCATAATGAAAAATTTTAGGTACCAAAACGTAATTTTCCAATGATATTTTCGTATAAAAAATTAAATTTTAGGTACCAAAATGTAAAAAATAAAAATTATAGGTACTAAACCGTAATTTGCCAATGATCCATGGATCCAATCCATGAATCCATCAATCCAATTGGATTTGGATAAAATGCATTGGATTTAAATGGATTGGATTAGGTAGATATTTTTAATGGATTGATGGATTGGATTGGTGGATTGGATTGAAATTGCCACCTCTACTTTGGGGTGTTTATGCCAGGAAGTTAAGGGAAGGCAAAAGGGAGAACAAATATACTTATAGTGGCTGTAAGTATGTTGAGAACATTAGAGAAACTATGCAACCTAAGTATAGACTGGATTCAGTTCCGTGTCCTTCCTCTGCTCTCCTCCTTTATACTCATACAGGTTTTGTAGGGGTGTTCAGTCTAACTATGCCAATGTATAAATGTGTCAGGTGGCCACTTACGGTATATGTAAGTGCTAACTGTTTCCATTCCCATGGAAATGATTTAACCTCAACAAACTTAAGAGTCCCGTTTGGTAATGAGGCTTCTGGAAATGGCCAATGGTTGCTTTAAGTGAATATAACTGCAGGCATAAACTATGAAATAAGGTGTATTTAGGATAAAATATTCAATTAAGTTCTTGTTTGCTATGTTCACTGTGTTGGAACTTTGCCTCTAGCAGGTTGACGAAGCAACATTTAATGACCGGAGTGGTGTTCTTGAACTACCTGATGGTCTTGTCCATTTCAGGATGAATCTTGTTGAACTTATGGTGGACATGTGCCAGCTTGTAAGACCTCCCCGATTTGTACAAAAGGTGCTTGGTTCACTTATTGGAAGATATGCATGTAGTTTTATTTGATGACAGTAGCTAGCTTAGTACATTTATTTTTTGAATGGGATTTTAAAGGTTTGGATGATCTGCTTAATTATTCCAAGCGCCCAGATGGTTGACCTAGTAGAGAAGAAAAATAATTCCTCATTCGTGTTCCTTAGATATGTTCAGTTCCACTTGCTATGCTTTCCATTGAAATTTTAAATGGTTTACTCAGACTTGCTGCATTTTTATAGACGCTTAGTTCTTAAAATTCTAGGAAGCTTTTGAACCCAGACTATAGAAGGAACTCTCAGAGTCTTGCTTAGTGATGTACTTGATAAGCAGGTTTCTACTTTGGAGATTGCTTTCGTATAGTTTCTCTGTTACAGTGATCTCTTAATGGTTCACCATGATATTTTGTCAAATAGATGGAGTTTCATAACATGTTGAATCTTTCCATGTCCATCTCATTGCTCTCACTCTTCGTGCTTCTCTGCAAATGGGATTCTTTCAAATGCATAAAGCTTTCTGATTCAGATACCTTCCGCATATAACTCAACATTCTTACTAATTATATAAATCTTCTGTAGCTCCTTTTTGGTGCCTGGCCACCAGCAAATGTACCAATTCCTTGGAAAGAGGTGGAAACTAAATTGTTTGCTCTTAATGTGGTAAGTCCAATTTATACCAATTGGTAATTTTTGGTCATGTTTTCAATTAGTTTTGCTGAGTGCCTATTATTTTAAATTCGTAATTTTGGAGTGGATTGAATAAATTCGTAAGTTTTCAATTAGTTTTGCTCTTTCAAATGCATGAATGGAGTGGATTGAATAAACGGGCCTGTTATTTCTTCTTAATTATTTCAGTATAATTTCCAAGAGGGTATTTCATTGTTTAAATAAGAGATGTCTCTCCTACAACAAATCAAATGCAAGGAGCATTATCACTCTAATCATGATCATATGTTCTTGCACCCAATGGCATCCCCTGACACCTCTTAATACACAATGAGAAAAATGAAGTTCTGAAAAGGGCTTAATAACTTAATATCACTCCTCCTGGCGCATAACAACACTGACACCCCTGCCTTTAGTTTTACATTTGATGTTCATACCGATGACTTTGGCTAAAGCCAAAGAGAAACCCACTACTACAAAAACTCGTTACCGTAAATGCATAGTAGAGGTGCTTCATCGTCATCTAGAAAAGTCTTGAAGTTTATGATTGACTTTGTTCTTGGTTCTGATCACCTATTCAATACTCAGGTTTGCAACCTCATCCGTTGGCCACATTTGACTGTTTTGTTTTTGATAATTTTGTTGTAAATTGAGATAATGGTATGCATCTTTATTTATATCCCAATCATTGGGTGTAGAACTAAGCTAAATTATATCTTACCAATATATACAATGGTAAAATTACCATTAGTTTTACTTTGGTTCGGATGGACTGTTCTATGAGCATATACATTTCTTATATGGAAGTGTGCTCTGTGTGGTTTATTCGTCATGTATAAATGCCCGACCTCTTTGTTTTCATTTCATATGAGCATGGAGTGTGATAAAGGAGCTCATTGTGGTTCTGCCACAAAGAGTTTTGGTTGGTTAAGCCCCTTGTGCATTCAGATTTTTATTTGATGTAGAATTGATCCTAATGTTGTGAATTTCCTTGTTTGGGACTTTATTTTGATGATTTGTATTCTAAGTCAAAAGTGACCATGACCTACCCTTCTAGACCAGCTTAAATGATTACCACCGAATGCTTAAGGAGAATTCTGGGTCATTCTGGGTCTGGCTCTCTGGCTTTAATCTGGTACAGATCAGGTGGGCTGCCTGGTTGGCACCTTGATGGAAGTTCTAGCGGATTGTTGAATTTTATTAGTCCTTTTAATGCTAATTCTACTAGTTAATGGAGTCTAACTTCTGTCTTTACAGAGGTTTAGCTTCATGAAGGCCGGTACCACTGTAGAGGTTGCCTTGTATCACTTTCATCCATTTCACTTATGTCCCATCCTTTTTTGTTTCCCTATCTTCCATCTAGTACCTGAAGCTCTCTGCGATCGCTAGTCCGTACCTGTCTATAGGCTGTGCATTTACCTATGTTTTCCTATCACAGTTTCGTGCTGAGGAATATTTGGTCTTCAGCGAGTATGGTCATGGAACATTCTGTACACATGCATCTGCAATTTCTCATCCTCTGTTATATGTATGGGGCATCATAAACTCTAAGTTGTTATCCTGTCTGTGAATGTGTTTCCTCCCTCAGACACGGGTGCATCCTGTTACGTCCTGGCTGGCTCAATGTATTCTATTTTACTTGATCTTTTATGTTCTGTAAAAAGACTTCTCAAAACCTTCGCATCTGATTTCTCCCACTGCGTGGTACTTGGCCATTGTTCAGACCTTTACACCTTAACTTAATATTATTATTGCAACCAACTCTGCATCACAACCATCCACAATTGTGTCAATTCTCTAATCTAATGGGATGCAATGCTTCATTTCCAGGTTTCTGAAGTAGTCTTGTTGGAAGGCCAGATGTTTGATATCTCTTCCATCATGCAATTAGTCACGATGTTATCCACTTGGCCTGTAGATGACCTCAGTGGATTCATGGGCGTGGTAAGACTGCTCTTCATGGCGAACTCTGTAGAGGAGTGTAAATTAGTTAGCCAGTTATCCACTTTAAAACACATTTGATATTAAGTCCAGGACATCAATAATGAGCTTTCTTCTTGTTGTTGGCTGATTCTTGGTTTCGGTTTAGGTACGCAGATCACTAACAGATGTTGTTGGTTCCTACTCCAAGTGGATATCTGCTTCTCCAGCTAATTCCAGACCCTTGCTGTAAGGATCAGAAGCTCAATATTGAAATAACATAATATGTTGAGCATTTGTTTCACTTTCTAGCCGTGAAGAAATTGTAATGGGTGCCTTTAGTTTCTCTAGTGACCCTTATACTGTTCAGACTTTCCCCCCTCATTATATTTTTGTCCAGCTCCACTAGTTTGTCTCTTTATATTCATCTCTGTCCTGGTTTCTTCCTTTGTGTTTGGTTTTATACTCATTTGCAGCTTTCAGATTATTTCTTGCTGCAGGGATTTCAGAGAATCATTCCTCAACTGCTTGTACATCTGCCCTACGTAGATTTTGTGAAGAATCTTCACATGTAATTTATGAACCTGCGAATTTGGAAATACTTTTATGGGTAGGAGAGGTAAATGGTTCATTAAACTATACTTTACTTACTGGCTCACTTCCCTTTGTGTTTCCTTCTTTACCTTATCCAAACGCATTAGATTTTTAAATTGTGACTCATGAATGGTTTCTCTCATTAGTAACCACTTATACACATGGATGTTAATGTTTGGACATGTATTTTTCTAATTGCTATGGTTCTGCGTATATATCTGTAAAGATATCTTCTGACTTGGAAGTAGTCTTTTCTATTGTATCTTCGACAAGCCTGACAATGTTTGTGTCGTCTAAGATGATAAAACTTTGTATGAAAATTATCTGCAAGATTATTTTTGGGTAATGTCTATTTTTTATCCAAATCTTTTTTCAGATTCTTTTATATTATCCAAACCTATTAAAATACTAAGAATTAGCCAAATGTTAACTTCCAGTTAGCAATTTAGTTAGTAATATTGACTTGACAACATGCTACTTACTTGGAAGAGTTAACTTCTAGTTAGCAATTTAGTTAGTAATATTGACTTGACAACATGCTACTTACTTGGAAGAGATACACGAAGGTCGCATTCCAAAATTTTAGTATTTTAACTAAGAAAAGAGTTACAAAATTATCAACGATAACGTAAAAATGACTAATATTTTGATGCATTACGAAAGATTTGGCTAATTAATAGCATTTCAATAGGTTTTGATAATAGAAAAGAATATGAAAACGGTTAGGATATAAAATAGACATTACCCATTATTTTTTAAGGACAGGATGTTGCTAGTTCGGAAAGTGACCCTAGGGGTGTGGTAGAGCATACACGTGAGAGGTTATCTATGTTCCTTTTATGAGGTCTAGACACCTTCTTTTGTTTCTTACTTCCGTTTCCTTTTCATATCCCCTGCCTCCACTTCTATCTCAATTCATCCTTGTATGCCTGTAAACTCACTATCCAACCTTCTGTTGGTTTGTAATTGTTGATCATTTCATGTTACAGGCTTTGGAGAAGAGGCACATACCTTTAGATGATGAAGAAGAAGTAATAAGTGCAATAAGCTCAATCCTTGGTTCCGTACCAAATGAAGAACTAAAGTACAACTTGTTGGCTAGATTGCTCTCCTCGAGCTATGATGCCTTAAGAAAACTTGTGAGTATGTTTTCCTGCCTGCACTATGGCATTTATATTTCATTTGGTACTATAATGATGGCTAAAGAAGGAGATTCTCGTTGCAATTACCTTGTGTCCAGCAGCTGCTTCATCAGATTTGTTTCCTGAATCCTGATTTTTCTTCTAATTGAATTTTCTAACTTTCATCGGTTTGCTTGCACGAAGGAAACAAATCTATTTGGTTGTGAAGTCGGCCTCTTTTTGAAGTATTTCCCTTTTAGAGTTGGTTAAAATATGCACTGCCGGTGCTAGAAATTATTTTCTTATTACTCAATTCAATGATTACAAGTCGTTATTTGTACTTATGCTTATGCATACTAGAAAGCATTTTCATATTTATGAATGCAAGTTGATGTTCTAATATGGATACGGATACTGTGGGGAGTTCAAACCATAAGTCTGAACCTGATGCCCTTACCTAGTATGGTGATGCGCATCCCATAAGCTTCTGGCAAGACCTCTTTTTCTCTGGTCAAGAATTCTCGGCCTTCAGCTGTGGGCCTGTGGCCAGGGCGTAGAGTTCTTGCCAGAAGCTAAGGCTCCTATAAACCTCAATACCTCGTAGAGGATCAAGGATATTGGCCAAAAACCTCGGATTGAGGTCAAGGCTATGATCTGACAAAGGCACGACGAACTTTGCAGAGGTCCTAAGTCAAGAGCCAAAATCGTCAGCTGAGGTGTTGTGTGCTTTGTAGAAAAAATATGAGTGGAGGGCCTAGGACAAGGGTCCAAAAAGCCTTGGCCGAGCAAGGGATGAGGTCAGGGCCTGGAAACCCCTTGTAAGCTGTATGTTCCATGCCTGTTTGAGTCATGAGAGTAGCATCTCAAATATTTCTTTTCTGTGTCATATCGTCTTAACTTTTGTATTATCTTTCGTTCAGTGGAGTTTTGACTGTTAAAATGACATACAGATTGTTACCAAAGATGGTAAATAGTTGAATAAAGTGAAATTATCATGACAAATCCGTCCATCAGCTATGATAAACTTGTATACTATGTGAGTATGTGTATAGGCCACATACGAACAGCGTCTTGGCCGTCTTTATTCACCCTTCTTTATTCACCCTTATCACGTCAAAGGAACTCGATACACGGCTTGTCAGACTGGAACTGGGAAATTCTGTAACCTGTCAGATTTCGTAGTTGCCTATTAAAACTGATGTTTTACTATTTTGCTTACAAGCGGAAATCCCCTATGATTGTAAAGCAGAGGATACGTGATGATTGTATTTATTAACCATTGAGTAACTGAACTTATCCTGTCTTTTGTCATATCCTATAGTGGCCACAGCTGGCTTGTTCCTATTTGCTTTAGATGATCTCTTAAAGTGCAATTGACTATTTTTGCGGCATTTAGTTTCCCCTTGTGAAGCTACTAAGAAAGCTCCCTCTTGTTTCAGATTAATGAAGATGGTGAACATTCTTATAGACAAAATCCAGCTACTTATACTCAGCTTTTGAATGGAGCAGCGAGAGGATTACATAGGTATGTTACTTAGTCAGAAACGCTGGGCTAGTTATCTGTAATTAATTGGACAATACAATGGTTTCTTGCTGGATCGCACTGACAAATTGAATTGCTTGGGCTTCTAAGTATTTGCTTTGCATAGACCTTATCCCTAAAGTTTTTTCTTTCAGTAGAGTTGCTTTTCCTGTATGTGGTTTCATGATTGGCACAATCTGTTGTACTAATTTTCCTCGGGCCTAATCTGTTTTGCATATTTACAGAATAGGAATTGTATTTGCTCAACTTGCAATGTCAAAACCCAATGGGCCCGCTACAGATGACCCTTCAATAAGGTTGCTACGGGTGTTCTGGCCCATGTTGGAGAAGATTTTCAGATCCGAATACATGGAAAACAGTAACTTGTCTGCGGCAGCTTGTCGTGCGCTTTCCCTTGCAATTCAATCTTCTGGTAATAGGACGATATGTTGTATTCAAGTCTGGCACCATGTTTCTTTCTTCTCAAAGATTAGTATTTTACTGTTTCTTTGGCATTTTTGCAGGGCAACAGTTTCTAGTTCTACTGCCGAGTGTTTTAGATTGCCTGTCGACCAATTTTCTGGCCTTCCAAAATCATGAATGTTACATTAGGACAGGTAAGTCATTTGGCAACTCAGAATCATTTAAGAATAGTGACATAGACGAAACCTGAAAGGGTTAGGGTTCATAGCATGAGAAGGAAGTAGGAATGTTAGGGTTCTGTTTCAAGATAGTTGCTAGATGGCATCTCCAATCCTAGGGCAAGACTCACTTGAGAATCCACAAAAAGAAATAGGAAAATAATCTAAATCCTCTGCATATTCTAGGATCTCTTGTAGAATCTTCCTTATACGAGAGGTACAAGCTTTGTCATAAAAGAACCTAATTCTTGAACAATCCTCATTAAGTACTATTTCCCCTATAAAGGAATTTAACTTTGCACACCATATTTCTTACAGACTCAAATGAACTAAGAAATAGAAAAGAACAAAAGAGTACCGGGTCGTTTGGATGCAGCATTTGGATGAGTTATTTGGGCTGAAATATTGACAAACAAAAAATGGGTTGTGGTATGTTGAATCCCGCGACAATTGAAATGATGCATAATGAGTCAATTGAAATACCTCCTCCCCACTAGACATTTCAATTAACTTGCTGTCAGAAACACATTTATTTGGGCTTTCTATTATTATATTAGGTAGGATAATTATAATTATGGTTAGTAGAGATATAGTCGAATTAGGATTAATATTAGGGTTTTCTCGTATTATCCCTATAAATATGTACTGGGGGTTTAAGTCATAATAAGTCAAGAAGAATATTAAGAAGAATCTCCTAAACCCTAGTTTAGCCTCTCAACTCCTAATTTCTATTCTCAACCAATCCAAGGCTTCGGCCGATTTCCAATTATATTCTGTTCTTTCTGAACTAAATCCCCTCAAATCCCTATTCGTTACAAGTAATCGCGGGTGTCGAAGATCAGTCCCTAGAAGCCCTAAGAAGTGGGTTTCTAACAATTGGTATCAGATCCCGGTTGCAGGCCACCATATCAGAATCATGTCGAGCTCTCAAGAACACGAATCGGAGGAAGCTGATCGAAGACGATTCGCGGAAATAAAACAATTGTTGACGCAGTTGGCATCGTTCGACGACGATGAAGATGACTGGTGGGACGACGAGGTCCCGGTGGCAGTAATCAAAGCACCACATTTGACCGAGATTGAGGCTGAGCTGATGGACGATGACAACATTGTGCAGGCAGAGGAAGAAATAGCCTCGAGTGAGCTGTCACGGCAGGAGAAAGAAGCAGTAGTGGCGGCGGTGATCGAGATGAAGGAAGAGTCGCCACCGAAACAGAAGAGGAAGAACAAGAAACGCGGCGGCGGTGGAATCCTCCACTCACCATCGGGAAGAGTAACGACGAAGGTGGCGAGATTCGCGCTCGGGAAGAAGGTTTTGACGATGGGTCGCGCGCCGAACCGGCGATTACGAAAGAAGAAGTCGGCCGAGACGTTAGGCAACAGAGCCGAGAGGGTGACCCGCCATGGGCTTGACGAGCCTGAGTTGCGCCTCGCGCATTTGACGTCGCGATCGGTGACCACGCTAGCCACGACGAACACATGGAAAACCGACGGTGGGTTGTGGCTGGAGACGAGGAGAGTCGGATCGAACTTGTCTCACGGCCGTCTGGCGATCTCGTCGTTTGATAGAACCCGGTTCTAGAATTCTATCGGAAATAGGGATTTACGGATTAAGAACAAAATTAGGGATTTGAGAGGAGAAAGATAGAGAATCAGCCTAAGCCTTTAGAGGGATTGGGAACGAGAATTGAGAGGATTGGGGGAATAGGGTTTAGGAGATTGTTTTCTTAATATTCTTCTTATTGATTCTGAATGAATAGGCCTAGTACATATTTATAGCGAATATAGGGAAACCCTACTAATAAACCTAATTCTACTAGAATACTACTAACCATAATAAGAATTACCCTATTAGTAGTAATAATAATAATAATAAATGTAGAAACCCTAATGAAGTTGGTTTCCATCATCTCCTCCCCTTCAAGCCAACCTTATCCTCAAGGTTGACTGATTCGACCCATTTCTTCATCCTATCTCCCGTGTAAATCACGCCTTGTCTCCTCTACTTCTTGCGCTTCCTTTTCTTTCAATCATGCTCCATCTTTTGAATTGGGCTTCTTCAACCGACCTTCTCGTGTTGATGTAATTCTTCGGCTTTCACTTCCATGGGCTCCCTAATTGCTTCTTTGATAATTTCGAACTTCAACAACTCCTCTTTTGTTGGCATCATAGTCAAGTCACTTAAACAATTCAAGGGTATTTTATTGCACAAGAACTTATCCTTAAATACCAACTCGTCAAAGCCCTTAAAAATCTCCCTTGAAACCAACTCACTTGATTTGTTGCTTCTCCACCTACCTTTGGGCTATGTTCTTTAAGAAGGCCATATTGCAACTCAATGAACCCATTTTCTTTTTCCTTCTTCAAAACCCAGATCATGTTGGGCTCAAAACCCAGAAACCCTAATGAAGTTGGTTTCCATCATTGTCAGTGTACGGGGTTGAGCTGAATAAGGCGGCGGGGTCGAACTGGCCTCGTGATCGGCGAGTAGTGCAGCCAGAGAAGGAGTCGAGGAAGAAGGAAGCTGTACACGGCGGCGGCGGCGGCGATACCCTGCTGCTCTAATACGAACAACTTCTCTTCCCTTCCCACGAACACCAGAAGCTGCAAAGGGGAGTGGGCCAAGGGATGGCCGCTGCTAACCCTAGGCCAGAGAAGCTTTGTTGGTTGGGCCGAGGGAGGTAGGCAGGCCCAACTAACATGGGCCATCGGCTGGATTGTGAGAAGAGGGGCGCTGGTCTCTCTTTGTACCAGCGGAGTGGGTCAAGATTCAAGGGAGGAATTGGGCTTCAGAGGAGCCCACTGCTTAGGTCTCTCTTGTATGGTTGTGGGCCAAGATTGGAAGAAATAGAGCCCAACAGGAGTTGTCTTTTGAAGTGGGTCAACTTGAAAGAAAAGAAAGAAGATAACATGGGCTTATTAAGTTGGCTTTTCGAGGAGCCAAGCCCAAACGAAAATGAAAGGAAGAAGAGGGCAGAAGAGCTTCAAATTGGTTTGAGCCATAATTCTTTCTTTCAAGTTATTGTGGGCCGAACCAAGGGAGATGGAAAAGGAAGTTGGGAGCAGTTCGTCTACACCTCCAAGCACTTGGTAGAATCACTTGCGCAATTCATTGAGGGGTCGTTTGGATGGATCAATTGTAAAACGAGACAGTTTGACCAATTGTTTCATTTTACAAAACGAGTCATTTAAAACGAGTCAATTCAGATTACCTGCCCCCACCCCAGACAATTGTAATTGGCTCAAAATGAGTCAATTCAGAATTCCCCAGCCCAAATTGCTTCATCCAAATTTTCTGCTGCCAAACGGATCAATCTAGCACAATTGACTCAAAACGAGACAATTGTGTCAGATTGATCCATTAGAATTCCTCATCCAAACGACCCCGGAATATTTTAAAGTGGTTAATGATGAGCGCAAGGAAGAACAATTCTCCGATTCTTATTTCGTTGATTTCGAAAAGGAAGAGGGCGGATTGTTCGGCTATGAAGAACGTGGCACATGTCACGTGGGTGGAAAAGAGACAAGGAAAGTGGGAGTTGCGCGAGAAGAGTTCATTCAAGGGATCGAGCGCAATTGGAAACGAAGAAAGCGGAAGGTCAAGGAGGTAGAAGTCAACTACAACCTTGAGGTCAAGGTTGTTTTCAAGGGGGATGTATTGTCAGAAACACATTTATTTGGGCTTTCTATTATTATATTAGGTAGGATAATTATAATTATGGTTAGTAGAGATATAGTCGAATTAGGATTATATTATTAGGGTTTTCTCGTATTATCCCTATAAATATGTACTTGGGGTTTACGTCATAATAAGTCAAGAAGAATATGAAGAAGAATCTTCTAAACCCTAGTTTATCCTCTCAACTCCTAATTTCTATTATCAACCAATCCAAGGCTTCGGCCGATTCCCAATTCTATTATGTTCTTTCTCATCTAAATCCCTAATCTCAACCCTAAATCCCTATTTGTTACAAGTAATCGCGGGTGCCGAAGATCAGTCCCTAAAAGCCCTAAGAAGTGGGTTTCTCACACTTGCTCCTTCATTCTTCAAGTGGTGAAATACCATAACACGTGAATGTTCTATCCAAACAATACAATTAGAGTCAACACATTCCAAGCTGATTTGCCACATACCAAAATACCATAGAACCAAAATGATACATCCAAACGACCCGTACAGTCCAATGAGCATTAAATTGGCATACCGTGTCTGTTTGACATACTGTGAATTTGTGTAGTGAAAGTTCTTATTTGAGATTAAGAGACCCTGAAACAGGTCATAGAAAACCTAACGGCTATCGGAGTCGAACCGATGACCATCGCATTACAACTAATATGCAGTGTGATATTCCTTCTACAATTCGCTCAAGTTAGGCATCTGCTTTCCTTTAGAATGTCTCGTATGAATATCAACATTTATGTATTTCTCTCTTTGATCTCGTTTAGCACTACATTTTAAGTGCATCTATGATAACCAAACTATCATCATCTCGTATACACTAAGCTGGGCTTAGTTGACTATCTGAATTATAAGTTGCACATGAGCCAAATCAGTGATCTTAATTTAGAGACATGTGACTTGACACATGAGAGTTTTGGTTGTCTTTCGTCAATCCAAGTTGGCTTCCTGAAAGTTTAAGAATTCGCAAGGGATTGAAAAAAACCATGTCTTTTATTTAATAGTAATTGTTTGATCTTGGATGGCGTTAATGGTTGTGCATGGCTGATCATTGTTGTTAGAGATGATTTTTTCATATATTATCAGAGTGAGCTTATAATAGCCTGGCGAGTTGCTGTACCCTCGAGAGTGTACATTTTTACCCATGGACAACAATCAATCTCTGGGATTAAAAATATATGGGCTGCTTGAGTGTATTTACTTTGTTTGTTTTGTGTATGTTATAGTGTTGCTAGGTTGAAGGGGATAGGAAAAAGTTAAGCCAGTAACCAATAAGCCATTTCTGTACGTTCATTTGATAATCACTTTTGGATACACATCCTTGAATGTTTAAATTAGTTTCCTAAACAAACAAACCTAGTTAATTTCATTGGGTAATAATAGATTGTAAATGACAAAGCTAGTTGTATAATGTCAGGTTTACCCAACATTAAGTGCCTATGATGTTGGTCATACTTCAGTCCAATCGTGCTCATTGCAAACTGCTGTAATGTCCATTCAAATGGATCCATCCTTAGCAGTTGCAAGAAACTTTTTGTTTGTAGAACTAGGCAGTAGCATTAAGAGTGGAAACAAACTTCAATTCACAGAACTAAACAAAACCAATGGTCTCAACATGACTAGTGTTGCGCAACTTTGTCTTTTCGTGGCTTAAAAAATCCACTGTTCTTTCCATCCTCTACATCTGTGGAAGCCGATGTCTTGCTTGCTTTGAATTTGCATCTGAAATGCATAGTTTCTGAATGGTTCACTTAGCCGTTTTCCTAATTGTTGTTGTGATTTCCGGTGCATACAATTTGAACATGCAGCTTCCATTGTTATTGAAGAATTCAGCCATATGGAGGAGTACGGTCATCTGTTTATCAGAACCTTTGAAAGGTTTACTCAAGCAGCATCTGTTATGGGTCTGAATTCATCATATATCTGTGACCAAGAGCCTGATTTGGTGGAAGCCTATGCAAATTTTGCATCCATGTTTGTCCGAAGCTGTCCTAAGGTTTGTCATCATCTTCTATATCAGATACTGTTTTTACTTAAATTTTATTATGTGGTTTCTTAGAGAGTTTTATGCATTATGACTACCTAAAGAGATCAATATGAATCACATGATCTTTCTCCATTCTCATTCCAGCAAGTTTTGGCTGCATCCGGGTCACTCCTTGAAATTTCATTCCAAAAGGCTGCTATATGCTGCACAGCCATGCACCGTGGATCAGCGTTGGCTGCAATATCATATTTATCATGTAAGTGCAACCTGCAGAGTTTTTGGGCTTCAAATGTGAGACTATCTGGCATATTAAAATCTTCTCTAATGATATTATTTGCCGGGGCAAATACCATCTTTCACGTTTGAGTTCCTAAAAAATCCATTTTTCACCTTAGTGTACTTTTTATGTTTCCTGGTTCTTGTTGAATTGGTAGTCCCGTTTGGAAAGCACATTGGATGTCCCTAAAAGACGATGGAAATAGGATAGATTACACGTCATATCTTAATCAGAAGATACCTGTAGGCCTAGAGCTGCCTTTCCTAGAAGATATTTGGAAAGCTAGCTTTATGAGGGGCTTTGAATTCGTAGTGTACCAGGCAAATCCTTGAACTTAATCATTCATGCGAAAAGAACAGGGTACTATCGAACGGGTTTGAATCTTCTTCTCTAGTTCTCATATTTGTGTATCTACTAAGGTTGTAGTTGGTTGTCGCACTTGGGCATTTATTGGTCTTAGAAGGCCGTTTTACATCACGAGGCAGACATATGTCAACTTCTCTCTACTTTCTTTGGTTTCATTTTTAATTTGCTTCCTCAATTCATTGCCTTGGAGAAGGTACTCCAAATAGAGATAATCGCTTGATTGTATTCGAGCACTCACACTCTGAGCAATTTCATGAATCTAATGCAGATTTCAATATTCACTGTACTGGGTTACCTCTAAGGTTCACGAAATGTTTTGATATCCAGGTTGTAGTGCATTGCATAACTTATGCTTGTGAACCTCTTTAGGAGTCTAGATTTTCTTTTTGGCCGGCATTTTGTTTATTGAGATTTTGAAACCATTTTCGTCAGTCAGACTTAATTGCACTAAGACAACTGATGGGTACGAGTTTGAGGAAATGCAGAGGACAAAGATCGGTTACAAAAAATTGTTATTGTCTTGACTGAGTGCCACCTTTCTGTTTTTGAAATTTGTCACTGAGTTTATTTAACTACATGTAAAGATTGTTCTCATTACTGTTGAATCTATATCTGTTTGTCTTTTCAAGGTTTCTTGGAGGTTACCCTTGATGTTATGCTGGAATCAATCAACTCTATGCTTGAGGGATCATATTGTTGCATTGCAATTCAGCTCATAGCTCGTAGAGGTGAAGGGCTAGTATCAAATATTGTTTATGCTTTGCTTGGTGTTTCAGCAATGTCTCGGGTAAGTTTAACATCATGAAGTATTTAAGTCTTTTTGTTGTCATCTCTAATGTAAGTATACAAGAATAGGAAAGTGTAAAAACACAGCGTGTTACTTGATTTGTTATATTAACAGAGACATGATAGTTTTGTTAAATGGTTCTGATATGATTGGCTTGCATTTGGCAACCTGGTAAGCTCTTAGTGCCCATCACGAGTCATTAAGCATAATAGCTACACTGTAAATCAGAGACCATTTCAGTCTCCAGTAAATATTTCCACATGCAAAATAAGATGTGTAATGTGAATTGCTGGGGCCATTTCTGAGTAACATATTGGTTGATACCTGAGATGATTAGTTATTTTCCCGTATGGAGTAAGAGAGGAACTAATTCTTGATGATTCCTGCATGAAATAGGTTCACAAGTGTGCAACCGTGTTGCAACAATTGGCTGCGATTTGCAGGTGTTGTGATAGAACAATTTGGAATGCTATGCTCTGTTGGAATTCATTGCAAAGATGGCTGCATTCAGCGGTCTCTCTCTCCCCTCTCTCTCTCTATGTATTATTATCTAATCGATCTAATTGTTTCAGTCTATGCATATGCTGTATGTATGTGCTTAAAAGTTCTGGGCTTGACTTCTGTTAAATTAAGTAGCACCAGTGTATGTCTCTTGTGTCTAGGAACTGAGCTTGAGAACTTTAGTTGATAATTTTAGCAGATGAAGTCTCCACATTAACCTGAGTTATGCTTATTTGGTGGTTTTGATTGTTAAATAAATTCCATAAGGGCTGTTATGGTCCTAGTTATCTAATCTGGTATCATAAGTGATGACTGCCTCTAGTATGGCCCTTTTAACCTTCTTCGCATCTGCTTGTCCTATGAAGTGTATGTTCTTGATAAAGAACAATGAACGCTATCGTGGCCGTTTATGGAATAGTGAATTGGTCTTCTAATTGTTTGATTAATTATTTATTTATGTGTTCATTTTAATGTTGTTGAGACCAGGTGCATGGCCTTCCAGTGGAGTATCTAAAGCCAGGAGAAGATGATACATTGGTTCCAGATTGGTTGGACGCTTTGGCTGGGGCTGCAGTCGATTATCTTGACAGCAAGAGTTCCAAGGGTGTTAAGAACAATTATGGGCATATGCAAGGGAAAGGTGGAAGAGTCCTCAAGCGTATAATTCGAGAATTTGCTGATAGTCACTGTGCCTTGACCCAAATTTGAGTATGTATGTCTATGGAAGCTCAGCAGTTTCATTTACGAGCCATCACCAATATTCTACATCGCTTTTCCAGCTTCCTTTTTGTGTGGTTATCGGATTTGGGTAATTAGCTCTGCTGCATTTGCCCCCTTGTTTCTTGTTTGTACAGTTGCATCTCACCAGGCTGGTTAGCTAATCAACCTTCAATATTCAATTTTGTGTACAGCCCTCTCTTAAAAGAAAACAAGTCCGACGTAACTTTTGTCAAGGTTAATCAAAGCTTAATCGTTATCATATTTTATGCCCGGAATGTTTGTGTAGTTTGTGTATGTTTAACGGTATGTAGTCATGAAGGAATGAACTAGGAACCAATTCGGGATGTCAGGGACGTGAAACAGTTGAAACGAGGACCAAAAGGCTGGACATGGCCTACAAGACAGAAGTCACAACAGTCTGTCCCAGTTTCTATCAAATTTTATCTGATTCTGAGCCAAAATATTGAAGACGAGCATTATGCCAACGAACATATGTATGGTCATATTACCTAACACGAGCCAAACATATCATCAGTGTGGGTGAGAACTGGAAGAGATGGTCAATCTAAATCGTGGCCTAAACATCATTGTGTTAGAACTTAGAAGCTATATGGTATGGGCTTAGGCTTACCGTGGCCTCAAGCCCTCAACACGACCTTTCAAATTATAAAACTATGCTTGAAGATACAGTGATCTAAGTGCAACATGAGCAATACGCTCGTGTTGATTATGATATTCTCTCTCCTAATTGACTTTCGTTTGGCCCTAACAGTGGTTGTACTACTGCATGGTTGTCATGCCGGTGACATGCCACCCGGTTGAACCTGGTTCAACCTGTGTCGGTCATGAAACCGGCATGACACCACCGGTATGACCGGTATGATTGATTTACGTATTCTAAGTAAAATGACATCATTTTAATGAATTTAATGAATACAAAATTCATTTATTATTCATTTTATGAATGTAATAGTTAAAAGTTGATGATATTTGTTGGATTGTAACTCAATTGTCCACAAATATGTTTAAATACATTGGATATTAATTGTTTTCACATTTTTTTAAACCGGCATGAACCGACACAAACTGGTTATACCACCGGTCGTACCATTCCACTTGCCAAACCGGCACAACGGTATAAACCGGTTTGACAATCTTGTACTACTGAGATCTTCTCCCATTATTGATCCTTTGAAAGATTTGGATATCAACTTACTAATAAACCACACTAACCTGCACACACTGTAGTTATCCTCATTCACAATTTGTAGGTAGTTAGGTCTAGTTAGCAAAATCATTATTTTTGTGGTAAGTGATTAACTACTAATCACAGTTGTTAATGTGCAAAACTCACTATAATCACATTGGGTTGACAATTTTTTATTTTACCTTTAAATTTCACCATACTTATCAAAAATATTTATAATATAAGGAAAAATGATAAAAAAAACCCACTGCCAAAATTAAAAATTTATACCGCGTGCTATGTCAAATTAATTTGCATCTTGTTCCAATAAAAAAAAATTTGCATATTGTAAATCAAAAGCTTTAATCTATTTCTTCTCTTTGATGCAAAATTTGAATATGAAACTCGAAAAGATAAAAGCCCCACACTTAGTAGGATATACCGAATTCAATATGCACGAACAACACAACAATACATCAATATGATTTAGTGGAGGATTACAGATTCATTGGTGGCAACATCAGCTTCACACCTTGAAACATGAATTTTTGCGGGTAACCACAAATCTAACCATTATGATGTGGTTTGTGGTTAGCAAAATCATGCTTTTGTAATTGTGGTTAACCACACAATGTGAGGTGGGTAACCATACCCACACAAACTTCCACCCCTACTTTTAGCAACCTAGGCAAAGCTTACGGGGACATGGTCACACATACAAAATGACTCGTTTACTCATGTATAGACATTTGATAATGTAGATATTTTCAAATGTATTGCTTGGTTAAAAAGTTTTAAATGAGTTATTTTTCGCAAGAATCATTTGTATATTGTTACCATTTTGCCCTTACATTTAATAACTTAATAAAGCCTACCACAAAAAAATTATTTTTCAACCAACATATAGCATATTATTTGGGTATTATCCATATATAATGCTACTTTTTAATTTTGAATAATACTTTTATAGCTTACCAAAAATTTCAAAATTCTAATAACAACTACAAAAAAGGGGAAAATGGAATAAAAAATTGAATTTTGATTTTTTGAATAATTTTAGAGTTAAACATAACCTATAATTGAAATCGATCTCTAGATACTAACGACTATTTTACTATAAATAGTTGAAAAGTATTATTGAGAAATATTTTCAAAGTATTATTTGAAAACATAGCAAGGTGGATATCATTATGTAAATTATAATTAATGAGTTCTTTATATACAAATTTGATTGAATTGCGAGTTAAATTGAATGAGTTATGACCTGATTAAGAAAACTAGATTTTTGAAAAAACAGGTTTTGTCTATTCAAAAATATATATTCTCGTCTAGGATCCTCTAGGATGCATAAGTTACCAAGGATGGGCTCTCTGTGCCGGATTTCATACTAAGAATATCAGAATCTAACATTGAAGGGTTCCCTACAAGCTATGAGGTGCTTTCAGCAAGATGAAATGTAACGAAGTTAAGTCCGTTTAGCTACGTATCATAATGAAAAATTACGTATCAGGCACTCCTTTTTATCTCTTTGGACGGAGATCTTCGCCAATATTGATGGACTCTCTTTATTGGTATTCATAATAAAAGTGTCACAATCTAACATTGAAGGGATCCTAACAAAATGAAATATAATGAAATCATGTCCATTTAGTTTCGTATCTTAGTGAAAAACCAATACCTATATGTAAGGACAAGATGTATAATAAATACAGAAATGGAATGGGCATGTACGAACTCATGTTAACCCAACGGCAATGGAGGGGCCCAAACATTTTTTCTTGGTGTTTTTCAAGGGAAAAGAAGTAAAAAGGGGCAATCTGAATGAAATATGATCAAAGATAGTCTCATATTATATATAATATAGGACAGTTTTGTTTAACTATGGATGCATCATGCATACCAAGGTCACCCAAGGAGGAATTAATGGCTTAGAGTGGGTAGGAAGGATGGATGGATGTGGATCTACTTCCAGTTATTGGCAACGATGTCGGCGAGGTCTACAACCCGTTGGGAGTAGCCCCACTCGTTGTCATACCAAGCAATGACCTTGACCATGTCGTCGCCCATGACCATGGTCAAGGAAGAGTCGACCGTGGAGGAAACGTCGGTGCACCTGAAGTCGACGGAGACGAGGGGCTCGTCGCAAACAGAAAGGATGCCTTTGAGCTCGTTGTCGGCGCTCTCACGGAAGGCGGCGTTGACCTCCTCGGCGAAGGTCTTCTTGGAGACCTGGACGACAAGGTCGACGACGGAGACATTAGGGGTGGGGACACGGAGGGCAATCCCGTTGAGCTTGCCCTTGAGGGTGGGCAGGACGAGGGCGACAGCCTTGGCGGCTCCTGTGGAGGTAGGGACAATGTTGAGGGCAGCAGCCCTGGCTCGCCTGAGGTCCCTGTGGCTGGCGTCGAGGAGGCGCTGGTCCCCTGTGTAGGAGTGGGTGGTGGTCATAGTGCCCTTGATGATACCGAATTTCTGGTCGAGCACCTTGACGAAAGGAGCCAGGCAGTTGGTGGTGCAGGAGGCGTTGCTGATGATATCCTCGTCTGGGCTGTAAGCGTCCGCGTTGACCCCGACCACGTAGGTTGGGATGTCTCCCTTCCCTGGCGCTGTGATGAGCACCTTCTTGGCCCCCGCTTGGATGTGCTTCCCTGCGCCATCCCTGTCCACGAAAACTCCTGTGCCTTCTATCACCAGGTCGATCTCCAGCTCCCTGCAGGCATCATCAAGCCCGATTGCATATTTATTACTGTGACTATTTACTAGTACTGATATAACCTGATATATAATAATCAATACAACCATGCAGGATTGAAGAGAGAGTGACTGATAGTTAGCTAGCTTACTTCCAGGGAAGGTTGGCCGGATTACGGTCTGAGACGACCTTGATGACCTTGCCGTCCACGGAGATGCCGTTATCGCCAACAGGCTTCACGTCAGCGTCGAAGATACCGAGGGTGGAGTCGTACTTGAGGAGGTGCGAAGCCTGCTTAACGCCTCCGGTGTCGTTGATGGCAATCACGTCCAATGGCGAGTCCTTCCTCCCGTGCCAGCATCTCAAGAAGTTCCTCCCGATCCTACCGAACCCATTTATCGCTACTTTCAGTTTGGCCTCCGCTGCGCTTTTCCTGTATCCCCCGCTGCTGCTAACTCCCTGCACCGCACCCGGCGGGCCCATCACTACTGTTATTAATAGTAAGGAAATTCAATCCTACCATATTGTCTTTGAGTTATTATAAGTAATTGGAACTCTTTCAACTATAATAAGTTTTACTGATGGCATTATGTAATTAATGCGATTCATCTATCTACATTCTACACTCCATATGTAGGGGACCGGTTAGTATAACAACAATCTTTGTGTTGTTATTATAACAACACTAGTCTCCAACCAATAGGAAGCTAGGATTGTGATGACTTTTTATTAGATTAGTTGACCTAGTGTAAAATCAAAGCAGGGGTATAATTGTCATTATGAAAAATCTGTTTAAATAATAAAAAAATAAAAAAATAAAAAATATTTTTTTTATTTTCTGCCCAAAAATTTGGTCGTCGGAATCCGGACACCGGTCGCCGGAATCTGGTCGCCGGTCACCGGAATATGCTTTTTTGTCGCCGGAATATGCTATTTTGTCATCGGAATATGCTCACCGTCGCCGGAATATGCTTACCGGCGTCGGAATATGCTTACCGGCATCGGAATCTAGTCACCGGGGCCGGAATATGCTTATCGGCGCCGGAATCCGGTCACTGACGGTCATCGGAGTTTGGTCAACGAACTTCGTTGACCGGTCAACGGTCAACGACCACCGGATGTATGGTCTACATTGTGAGATTTATGGTTTGGTTTCTCACATTTTTGTATGCCTTTTGTGGTTTGCTTTATCGCGTTTGTGGTTTGCATTACGAAGTTCCTGGTTTGCTTTATCGTGTTTGTGGTTTGCATTGAGAAGTTTCTGGTTTGCTTTCAAAAACTTTGTGGTTTGCATTGTGGGGTTTTTGGTTTGTTTTAGGAGATTTGTGGTATGCATTAGGAAGTTTCTGGTTTGTTTTTGTGGTTTGCTTTATCGTGTTTGTGGTTTGTGTTATGAGGTTTCTAGTGTGTTTTTGAAAATTCTGTGGTTTGTTTCGTGAGGTTTCTGGTTTGTTTTAATATATTTTTGGTTTGCATTAGGACGTTTCTGGTTTGTTTTTGTGGTTTGCTTTACGATGTTTATGGTTTGCGTTACGAGTTTTCTGGTGTGCTTTCAAAATATTTGTGGTTTGGTTTGTGGTATTTCTCGTTTGTTTTAGGAAATTTGTGGTATGCATTAGAAGGTTTCTTGTTTGCTTTTTTGTGGTTTTTTTTTATCATGTTTATGGTCTGCATTAGGAAGTTTCTGGTATGTTAATTAAAGACTAGTGATCTGCATACCGATAACTCCTAAATGCATACCATAAACACAATAATACATTAAAATACATTAAAAACTAGATTTTTCTTCTTCTTATTCTTCCTTTCTTCTCCTCTGTACTCTCGCCAGCCGCCACCTCTGTCTTCCTCTACCCGCAACTCGCTCCCAATTCACCACCACACACGACCCATCATCGTCCACTCTCCGTCCCCTCTCCACAATTTGCAGATTATTATACACTTGGCCCGCCGGCGTCGGCGTCGGAGAAGAAACCGCCTCCAGCATCCTCCGCTGAAGAAGCCGCCGATTTCGAAAATTAAAAGGTACCGGTTTCGAACAGGCAGAAGAATTTGCACTCCCTTAACCCAATCCCCACGCAATGCCGACTGTCATCCCAGGCGTGGTAGTGGTAGTAATTCTTCCATGCCGAGTCCTCGCGGCGGAAGGTATTGAAGGTCTGATCCTGCGCGTCGATGACGAGAAAGCGCGGCGATGTTTCACCCCGTCTCCATACCAATTCGACGGCGGCAACGACAACCTCTTCCCACTGTTTCACCCGTTTAGGCAGCGTCGTCGATGTTTCAATTCCGTCCACACAATTTTGCAGACAATTTTTTTCCCCAATCTCGAGCTCAATCGATGCAGATGATGCGATGGCGCCGGTGATGGTAGAGATGCGGATTGGCGCCGCCGATGGCGAAATAAAAAGCTTGATGACAGAAGAAGCAAGGGTGGCGGGGAAGAAGCAAGGGCGGTGGGTGGCGGGGAAGAATGGGAGCGGAGAAGCATTGCAATGGGGTTGAAGGAAGAGTAGACTTGGCAGAGGATTGTGGATTTTAATCAAAATTATTTTATTACTTTCTGTGTAATTTACTCTTTTGCCCTTAATGAATTATGTTGTTACTATAACAATACTTTAAGTGTTGTTATACTATCCAGACCCCATATGTAGCTCATTAATCAATTCTGTATTTGAAACATGCGTGCTTATATACATATGTTAGTCTTTACCATATATTTATATATAAACTTTTTGTTTATTTTTGTAAGTTCCGCTGATGCTGCCCATACTAGCTATTTAACCGATTGAATTCATTTATTTGGATCCAAAAATTAGGTGCAGTGGAACATCTTTTATAGAAGAGGAAAGCTAATGTGAATATTAACTAAGGAAGAAAAAAAAGGCAGAGAATGAGATGCAGAGCAGGGTAGGGTACGTAGGCAGCTTACAGCAGAGGTCTGGAAAGAAACGACTGAGAAAAAGTCATCGGACGTTTTCTTGGCGAAAGGAAGGAAAGCTGATGAGGTGCGTAAGCCTGAGAATTCCGCCAGACCCTTCCCATTTCCCTGCAATCAGTGTTGGTAACTACTAGTTAACTACTAGTTAACTTCGTCAGACAGGCCGCCAGATCCTCCTGATCAACCCAAGAATCAACAGCAACTTCAGATCTCCAGCCCTCCAATACTGAATTTCAAAGCAGCGCTGGCGGGGACACCCTCAACAAATCCATCCAGAACGGCTCAATGGACCTTCATTGGAGACCACGACCTAGAGACATCCACGTTCCAAGGAGCGCCAGCCTTGAAAATCTCCCCGGCGCTAAAGGAACGGCTGTGTCAACCTTGGAAAAAGACACTGATAGTTCGACTCCTAGGCAGGTCAGTCTCATACTCGCACCTTGTTTCACAATTGCGGTGGAACTGGAGACCGGTGGGATCTCTAGATGTCATGGATCTTAACAACGAAACTTTCTTAGCAACTTTTGGAAACGACCAAGACTATCTAAGGGCACTCACAGGTGGACCGTGGGTCATCCTGGATCACTATTTGATTGTTCATCAATGGTCTCCAACCTTCCGCACCTCCGACAAACCTCACAGATCAGTGGTAGCGTGGGTACAATTGCCAGAGCTTCCAGTGCACTTTTATCACAGAGAAATTCTCTTTGCTTTGGGAAACCTCATCGGATGCACAATCAAACTCGACTATCACACTGAGAAACTAGAAAGAGGTAAATTTGCTCGTATTGCTATCGAGTTAGATATGACGAAGCCATTGCCCACAAAAATCTGGCTAGATAACTTTTGGCAGCAGGTCATGTACGAGAATCTCCCCACTATCTGCTATGAGTGTGGGCAGATTGGGCACCAAGAAGATTCCTGCCCTAAAATCAACCAGCACGCGACTATGGTGACCTCGCCGGATTCTAGAAAACTAGCTTCACCGGCGACGAGCTCACAAGATCTGCCGGAGGGATTTGGGCCCTGGATGCAAGTCACGCGAAAATCAAGGAAACAGATTAGGAAAGCGAATGAGGTGAACAACCAAAATCGAGGACAGCCAAGTCAAAATCGAGCAGATTCTGGCAAGGGATACGGGTCTGCAAAAGGAAAGGGAGAAGAACCAACAGGAAAAGGAATCAGAGAGAAAAAAGGAAAAGCAGAACAAACCTTGCACAACAAAAAAGGAAGCTCTACAAATCAGAAACAAGACATACCAAAAGATGATGACATACTTAACGGTACAAAAAAGGCCCAACCTCTAAAAGAATGGAGGCCCATTGGTACGAGAGAGGCGACACAGAACAGACCAGCACAACAGATTGAGGCTAGCCCAATGACACTAGGATCAGAACCTTCAACATCGGGCTCCAAACAGATTTCCGTCACCGAAAGAACACAGGGTCAACAAGGGACTACTATTCGAGTTATCTCAGTTCCAGAACTGGTTCTCCCAGGCAAAGAAAACACCAACCCCAATACTACAATATCTTCTATCCGCCAACACTACCAAAGGAAGAAAAACGAAACTGGAAAGCAAGAGAAACCAAGAGGAATCAATGTCAAGGCGGCCAAGAAGCCACTCCAAATCAGAAGTGCTAAACAGCAAGAGACACCGCAGAAAGCCAAACATGTGAGCGGTCCGATTACGATGCAGTCTATCGAAGAGTTTTGCTCGCAAGCTCAGCGTAAGATGAAGAACAATCATCAAATGACCCAAACGAATCAAGAGGATGTCCCCATGGCGGAGACTTCTTCACCCTCGACGGCAAACGAAAATCAAATGGAGGACCAAGGACTCGCGGCGACAGAACTCGCCAGCCCCACCACCTCTTGATCCCTTTCCCTGCTTTTTGAGTTTTGTCTTTTGTTCCTTTTTTTTTATCCAGTTTTCTATGTCTACTCATATTAATTTCAAAATACTTTCTTGGAATGTGTGTGGAGCAGGTAGCAGGAAGTTCATCCGGGCTATCAGACTTCTCAGTGAAACACACAAACCAGATTTGTTGATTCTGTTGGAGCCACAAATTAGTGGCGATAAGGCAGACTCGGTTTGTAACAAGCTGGGCTTTGACGAAGTCTTGAGAATAGACGCAGAAGGGAGAACAGGTGGTATTTGGATTGCATGGAAAAGCTCCAAATTCATGGTTGACTTGGTTGATGCGAGCAAACAACATATCACAGTCAAAATTGATTCTCTGAGTAAGCAACAATGGCTTCTTACCGGTGTATATGGCAGCCCCCAATACCGGTTTCAATCTTTAATGTGGGATCACCTCATTCAGACTAGCAAAGATACAAATATTCCGTGGCTAGTAACGGGAGACTTCAATGCCTACTGTCTACCGGAAGAAAAGCTGGGTGCCAACTCTCCAGCTTCCCTACGAAGATGTCAGCGGTTCTGTTCGTGGATAAATCAAGCTGAATTAATTGATCTAGGATACTCCGGACCTAGATTTACCTGGTACAGGGGAGAAACGCAGGCTACCAGGAAAGCTAGTCGAATAGATAGATCACTATGCAATGTGGCCTGGAATTCGACTTTTCCCAACTCTTCGGTTCAACATCTCCCCAAATTCCACTCGGATCACTTGCCCTTGCTAACGTCAGTGGGCAACCAACACAACACAGATTATGGAAACCGGGATAATTTCAAGTTTGAGGCTGTGTGGTTGACGGACAACAAATTCAAGGATTTTTTAGCTGCTAATTGGAATAAAGAAATACCTCTACAGCAAGCCTTGAAGGAAGTTACCCCTAAATTACAGCAGTGGAGTAAAGAAGTGTTCGGTTCTGTTAACAGGAAGAAAAGGAGATTGTTGGCTAGATTGAAGGGTATCACAGACCGGTTAGCAGTTTCCTTCAATCCTGGACTGTTGAAGCTTCAACTTAAGCTGGAAGGAGAGCTTGACTGGGTACTAGCACAAGAAGAAATTGTCTGGTTTCAGCGTGCCAAAGAGAAATGGGCGACTCTGGGGGAACAAAATACATCCTACTTCCACCATCAAGCCACTAGACGTAAAAGAAGAAACAAAATTTTAGCTCTCAGGAATGCAAATGGAGACTGGATAGATGATCAAGAATCTCTCCTCAACATGGTTCTGAATTTCTACACCACTCTCTATACGGAAGATGGGGATCAGTATGAGGACCTCATGCCCAAAAACGTTTTTCCCAGGCTGCAGCAAGAAGATAGCATGGCTTTACATCGTCCCTACCATATTTCTGACATCCACAAAGCAATCCATGATATGAAACCTTATTCAGCTCCAGGTCCGGATGGTTACCAAGCCATCTTCTATCAAAAATTCTGGCCAATAGTGGGGAAAAACCTGGCGGATATGGCTTCAAGCTACTTTGAAATAGGCGAGATTCCAACAGAGACTTTGGATTCGACAATCGTTCTTATCCCTAAAATGGAACAGCCTGAGTCTCCTGCTCAATTCAGACCTATATGCCTGAATAATGTCGCCCTCAAGGCAATTACTAAGGCAATTACCAATAGATTAAAGCCTTTGATGCCAAAAATCGTTGCTCCCACTCAGAGCGGTTTCATTCAGGGTAGGCAGGCAAATGACAACATACTTCTTCTTCAAGAAACCCTTCACACTCTCCGAAGGAGGAAAGGGAAGAAGGGAGGCTTGGTTATAAAAATCGACCTTGAAAAGGCCTACGATAGACTCCGGTGGGACTTTATCAGAGATACGCTTAAGGAGGTCGGGCTGGCCAGCTCTCTCATCAGCAGAATCATGACTTGTGTGGAAAGAAACAAGATGCGAATCAGCTGGAACGGGCAACTCTCGAATCCAATTATCCCCTCCAGAGGAGTTAGACAGGGAGATCCCCTATCACCCTTCCTTTTTATTCTTTGCATGGAAAGATTGGCCCATAAAATTGAACAAGCAGTCGAGGCAAAACTTTGGAAACCATTACAACTCTCAAAAAATGGTCCAAAGTTGTCCCATTTATTTTTCGCTGATGACCTTGTTTTATTTGCAGAAGCTGAAGGGAGTCAAATCGACATCATCAAGAGGTGCCTTGACGACTTCTGCAGCAGCTCCGGACAACGGGTTAATCATAGCAAGTCGGCAATGTTCGTCTCACCAAATGTTCGACGAGATAAAGCTGCCAGACTTAGCTCCCGAGCAGGAATCAACCTTACGGCGGACCTGGGAAGATATCTAGGAATCACTGCAATAAACGGCAGGATAACCAAGGCCCGCTACAAGGAACTCCTGCTCAAAATTCAGAACAAACTAGCGGCGTGGAAAACAAGACATCTCTCAATGGCAGCTAGAGTTACTATGGTGAAAGCAGTAACTTCTAACATTGCTATATACCCCATGTTTTCTGAACTTCTTCCTGTTGGTGTATGCAAATCGATAGACAGGTGTAATAGAAGTTTCATTTGGGGAGAAGAAGAAGACAAGACAAAGCTTCACTCGGTGGCGTGGGAGCATTTAACCCAACCTCGGCATCAAGGAGGTCTTGGAATCCGCCCTACAAGAAGAACCAATCAAGCCATGTTGGCAAAGGGAGCATGGAAACTCATAACAGACGATCAATCTTTATGGGTCGAGGTCTTGAGAAAGAAATACGGGCGCGGCAAGAGAGATTTGCAGATGCTAGCAAAATCAAAGGGAAGTTCTCATGCTTGGAAAAGTTTTGCCCAAACGGCAAACCTCCTACGAAAAGGAGCTGCTCAAAATGTTAAGAATGGGAGAAAAACTAATTTTTGGTTGGATACGTGGGTTTTGCAGGAACCTTTACTCGCCCAAGCTACGACAGAGATCCCGATGGAGACACGACAGAAGAAGGTTGCAGACTACTGGACAGAATCCTCAGGCTGGAAGATGGAGGATTTGAACCAACTCCTCCCTATAGAGGTGTTGAACAAAATCAGAGCAGTAAAACTGGATCCATTATCGACAACTGAAGACAAGCTCTTTTGGAAAGCTTCAGCTAATGGAGTTTTCAACACCTCATCGGCATACAAGCTGGAAGAACAACAGCAAAACAACCACAGCTCATTCCAATGGCGCAAGATCTGGCACCTCCAAGTACCAGAACGAGTTCGCCTTTTCATGTGGACAGCAGCGAAGGGAAGGTTGACTACGAACAGCATTAGAAAGTTCAGGCATCTCACCTCGGAAGACAAGTGCGCCTTGTGCGGTACAGAAATAGAAACTAACTTACACTGCTTGAGAGACTGCAGCAAGATCAGAAGAGTTTGGGAAAAAATTGTACCAATAACACAGCAGCAACAGTTCTTTTCAGCTAACCAGGAAGACTGGTTGAAGACAAATCTGGAGAGCAACGAGAACAGTGGAGAGACAGGGGAGTGGGCCAGCTTCTTTGCTTTGGTTAGTTGGTACATCTGGAAACATCGGAATGATTATATCTTTAAAGCAATCAGATTATCCAACTATACTCTCATTAACTACATTGTATCGAAGGCGAAAGACTGGATAAGTACTTGGAAGAAGGCTATGGAAACAAGAGATTCACTGACTAAGCCAGCAAGGGAAGAGCAGTTAATAGGTTGGTCTCCACCACAACCAGGTTGGAGCAAGCTAAATACGGATGGCGCCGCTCAGGGGAATTCAGGAATTATTACTGCAGGAGGAGTCCTCAGAGATAGTGAAGGAGATTGGATAGCGGGTTTTGTTTGCAAGATAGGAACCGGATCTGCCATTCTGTCAGAGCTATGGGGCATCCACCAAGGACTCGAACTAGCTTGGAGGAAGGGAATACAATTTCTGATACTTGAAACAGATTCGAAACTGGCAATAGAGCTCATCAATAAAAGATCAGACCCGGTACATCCTCATGCCACCCTTTTAGACTCTATTCGGAGAATGCTTGCTCAGAGTTGGATTGTTCGTTTGGTTCATACATATCGCGAAGGGAATAGAGTCGCGGACTGGCTCTCGAAGCACAGTCTCGTCTATCCCTTCGGTACGTATGAATTAGATGAACTACCAACAGATTTAGAGAGACTTCTACGTGAAGACATGATTGGGATCAGCTTCCCTCGGCAAGTGATTATAGATGGTTCAAATGAGTGACTGTTTTACTGGTTTTGGTTTTTGGCTTGTGATAGGATTTGCTTGGGAGCATTTGAGTATGTTTTCTTCCTGTTGGAAGGTGATCTGCTCCTCCCCTTTGAGCTCTCTGTAACTGGTTCTCTGGCTTCTGCCTCCTCTCAATCAAAAAAAAAAAAAAAACTATAATAAGTTTTACTGATGGCATTATGTAATTAATGCGATTCATCTATCTACATTCTACACTCCATATGTAGGGGACCGGTTAGTATAACAACAATCTTTGTGTTGTTATTATAACAACACTAGTCTCCAACCAATAGGAAGCTAGGATTGTGATGACTTTTTATTAGATTAGTTGACCTAGTGTAAAATCAAAGCAGGGGTATAATTGTCATTATGAAAAATCTGTTTAAATAATAAAAAAATAAAAAAATAAAAAATATTTTTTTTATTTTCTGCCCAAAAATTTGGTCGTCGGAATCCGGACACCGGTCGCCGGAATCTGGTCGCCGGTCACCGGAATATGCTTTTTTGTCGCCGGAATATGCTATTTTGTCATCGGAATATGCTCACCGTCGCCGGAATATGCTTACCGGCGTCGGAATATGCTTACCGGCATCGGAATCTAGTCACCGGGGCCGGAATATGCTTATCGGCGCCGGAATCCGGTCACTGACGGTCATCGGAGTTTGGTCAACGAACTTCGTTGACCGGTCAACGGTCAACGACCACCGGATGTATGGTCTACATTGTGAGATTTATGGTTTGGTTTCTCACATTTTTGTATGCCTTTTGTGGTTTGCTTTATCGCGTTTGTGGTTTGCATTACGAAGTTCCTGGTTTGCTTTATCGTGTTTGTGGTTTGCATTGAGAAGTTTCTGGTTTGCTTTCAAAAACTTTGTGGTTTGCATTGTGGGGTTTTTGGTTTGTTTTAGGAGATTTGTGGTATGCATTAGGAAGTTTCTGGTTTGTTTTTGTGGTTTGCTTTATCGTGTTTGTGGTTTGTGTTATGAGGTTTCTAGTGTGTTTTTGAAAATTCTGTGGTTTGTTTCGTGAGGTTTCTGGTTTGTTTTAATATATTTTTGGTTTGCATTAGGACGTTTCTGGTTTGTTTTTGTGGTTTGCTTTACGATGTTTATGGTTTGCGTTACGAGTTTTCTGGTGTGCTTTCAAAATATTTGTGGTTTGGTTTGTGGTATTTCTCGTTTGTTTTAGGAAATTTGTGGTATGCATTAGAAGGTTTCTTGTTTGCTTTTTTGTGGTTTTTTTTTATCATGTTTATGGTCTGCATTAGGAAGTTTCTGGTATGTTAATTAAAGACTAGTGATCTGCATACCGATAACTCCTAAATGCATACCATAAACACAATAATACATTAAAATACATTAAAAACTAGATTTTTCTTCTTCTTATTCTTCCTTTCTTCTCCTCTGTACTCTCGCCAGCCGCCACCTCTGTCTTCCTCTACCCGCAACTCGCTCCCAATTCACCACCACACACGACCCATCATCGTCCACTCTCCGTCCCCTCTCCACAATTTGCAGATTATTATACACTTGGCCCGCCGGCGTCGGCGTCGGAGAAGAAACCGCCTCCAGCATCCTCCGCTGAAGAAGCCGCCGATTTCGAAAATTAAAAGGTACCGGTTTCGAACAGGCAGAAGAATTTGCACTCCCTTAACCCAATCCCCACGCAATGCCGACTGTCATCCCAGGCGTGGTAGTGGTAGTAATTCTTCCATGCCGAGTCCTCGCGGCGGAAGGTATTGAAGGTCTGATCCTGCGCGTCGATGACGAGAAAGCGCGGCGATGTTTCACCCCGTCTCCATACCAATTCGACGGCGGCAACGACAACCTCTTCCCACTGTTTCACCCGTTTAGGCAGCGTCGTCGATGTTTCAATTCCGTCCACACAATTTTGCAGACAATTTTTTTCCCCAATCTCGAGCTCAATCGATGCAGATGATGCGATGGCGCCGGTGATGGTAGAGATGCGGATTGGCGCCGCCGATGGCGAAATAAAAAGCTTGATGACAGAAGAAGCAAGGGTGGCGGGGAAGAAGCAAGGGCGGTGGGTGGCGGGGAAGAATGGGAGCGGAGAAGCATTGCAATGGGGTTGAAGGAAGAGTAGACTTGGCAGAGGATTGTGGATTTTAATCAAAATTATTTTATTACTTTCTGTGTAATTTACTCTTTTGCCCTTAATGAATTATGTTGTTACTATAACAATACTTTAAGTGTTGTTATACTATCCAGACCCCATATGTAGCTCATTAATCAATTCTGTATTTGAAACATGCGTGCTTATATACATATGTTAGTCTTTACCATATATTTATATATAAACTTTTTGTTTATTTTTGTAAGTTCCGCTGATGCTGCCCATACTAGCTATTTAACCGATTGAATTCATTTATTTGGATCCAAAAATTAGGTGCAGTGGAACATCTTTTATAGAAGAGGAAAGCTAATGTGAATATTAACTAAGGAAGAAAAAAAAGGCAGAGAATGAGATGCAGAGCAGGGTAGGGTACGTAGGCAGCTTACAGCAGAGGTCTGGAAAGAAACGACTGAGAAAAAGTCATCGGACGTTTTCTTGGCGAAAGGAAGGAAAGCTGATGAGGTGCGTAAGCCTGAGAATTCCGCCAGACCCTTCCCATTTCCCTGCAATCAGTGTTGGTAACTACTAGTTAACTAGTCCAGTATATAAATCACCATAAACCTAGTAATGAAATGAATATGATCTAGTAAGTGGTGATCGGTGGAGGTAGCAAAGCTGGCATATATATATATATATGTGGCATACCACAATGACTGGTATAAAGTCATCCAAAGAGAGTATTATTTACCTGAAGAGATGGTTTGGCTACGGCGAAAGTAGCCGAAGCCATCTGGGCAGTGAAACAGAGTGCTGGAAGAAGAGATGAGAGGGAGGATCGAGAATGTGGGATTGGTGTTCACTGGAGTCTTATGTGGGTTGGGGGTGCGGAGAGTGATATGAGCGAGTGGTTGCAAGAGAAAGGAAGTTAACTGAGTGTGGGGTTCGTGCGGGCTCGGTTTTGGTGGTGAATAATAAGAGATTGGATGAGATTGTGGATAGCCCTCTTGTTCAACGTATGGCTCTCCTCCTGCTTCCTCTCTAACCCAATCTCCTGCTTCCTCTTCTTCTTTACTTTATTTTATTCCACCTTAATACGGATTCTCCTAATAACTCTAACATATCATAATGACTCTCACTTCCAAATAGTAGTCCGGTAGAGTTTTTTTTTTTTTGACAATAAGGATCCACTTTTATTCCACTTCCAATTCGAGAAAAGCGAGAATACACACTATCAAAGGAAATCCGAAATTAGGTCAAGAATACTAATCCAGTCAACAGGGAGGGAGGATCTAGCTAGAGATCGTGCAACCCAATCAGCTCTAACATTGAAAGCACGTGAAACTGCCTTGACCTTCACTTGAGGGTTTGTTCTTAAGATTGAGACCATTGATCCAATCCAGGCTGCACCTCTCCAAGGCCAGTTTCTTGGCTCGTCCGAGAGAGCTTTGACAATCTGCTGGCAGTCTGACTGGACAACACATTCAGTGCCATATTCTTGGGCTAATTTGAGACCTTCCAAAAGGGCTTTCGCTTCGGCTTCGAGTGGGGTGGAACAAAGTAGAGTGTCAGCTCGCCCATCAAACACTTGACCATGGTGGTTAGTGACTACCACACCATATGCCGCCGGCTGGGAGTCGTTTAAGAACGACCCATCACAGTGAATCACCAAATTGTGATTGCTTGGCGGTGGAGAATTGAGTGATTGGGCTCCCCTGAGCTGAGTAGAAGGAGAGTCATTGGGGGGACTCCTCGGGCAGCTAGTCCATTCCGTGAATTCTTTGTAAGTTCGCAAAATAACGTTCGGATGCCAAGGGATCCTATTCTTGAACACACATTCATTTCTAGCCTTCCAGATATTCCAGCAAAGGAAAATAACATGGGTGAGGGCTCCTGGTTGGATAGAGTCCTTGAGAACGTACAACCAGTCAAGGAAAGTAGTATACTGAGCTGGAAACGGGAGGTTTGGGAAGATAACTTCCCATGATTCCCTCGCATGGGGGCATTGAAAGAGGCAGTAGAAGAGGGACTCATTCGGCCAATGGCACACTTGGCACGTTGCATTAGGGGAGCATTTCCTGTGTAGAAGTCTCTCTTTTGTTGCTAGTCCGTTCCTGGCACATCTCCAGACAAAGAATTTGAGCTTAGGCGGGATATTCAGACTCCACATCCATTTCCATTTCTCCACATTGTTCATCGTTTGGGGATCCATAACTGCAGAGTGGACCGCATGATACGCTGTCTTGACTGTAAACTTCCCATCTTCATTAAACCTCCACGCCCAGAAATCCTTAGCGTCCTCCTCCCCAATCGGAACTCTTAAAATAGCATCTCTTTTTGTAGGAGAGACCTGTCTCTGAAACATCTCATCATTCCACTTCCTGCTTTCCGTATCAATCCAGGAACTGACTTTTGCATGATTTTGTGGGCCACTTTGAATGCATGCTCTGGGGAGGAAGGGAACCCACGGATCTTGCTCAATCCATGTATCATCTCCTGATCCAATAACTCTCACAGCTCCCAGATCAATGACCTTCTTAGACTCCCACAGACTCGCCCAGATCCAAGATGGTTTGCTCCCTTTTTTAGCCGAGAGGAAGTTGCCTCTAGGGAAATAAAGTCCTTTGATACGACGACTCCAAAGTGTATCCGTGTTGTTCATAAGCCTCCAAGCTTGTTTGGCAAGCAGGGCCAGATTGAAGTCTCTGAAGCTTCGGAAACCCAAACCTCCCTCTGATTTTGGGGTACAGAGAATCTCCTTGCTGCACCAGTGGAGGTTGCTTTTCTGCATTGATCCTGACCAGAAAAAATTGCTAAGGAGAGAGTCCATTTTCTTCGTCAGTGAGACTGGTAGAAGGAACAGGCACATGATGAATGTAGGGATGGCCTGGATAACCGACTTAAGGAGGACTTCCTTCCCTCCATGTGAAAGAAGTAGGCTCTTCCACGCTTCCCCCATCTTTTCCATCCTTTGGATAAGGAAGTAGAATGTTTCCTTCTTTGAATTTCCCCATTCAGTCGGGACTCCAAGGTATTTAGAATGGCAATTGGAGGATGCAAATCCAATGTGATTGATGATATCATTCTTCTCTTCAACTGGAACATTCGCGCTGAAGAAAATAGAGGATTTGTGAATGTTTACTTCTTGACCAGTAATTGCTCCATAGTCGTTGATGACCTCCAAAATTCTTCCAGCCTCTTGGATGTTAGCTTTCCCAAAAATGACCGTGTCATCCGCAAAGAGACAGTGGGTGAGAGTAGGGCATCTGGAGTTGAGCTTGATTCCCTTGATCCGTTCTTCCCTCACCGCTTTGTCAATCAGGAATGTGAGTGCATTTGACATAAGGATGAAGAGAAAAGGGGAAAGAGGGTCTCCTTGTCTAATGCCCCTCGAGGGACAGAATCTCTCTGAGGCTTCTCCGTTGAATAAAACTGAGAAGCTAACAGTCCGGATACAGGCGCTGACCCATTTGCACCATCTCTCGTCGAACCCATATTGTCTTAGGAGAGTCTCCAGACATTCCCACTCAACCATGTCATAAGCCTTTTTCATATCCAACTTCATCATCATATCCCTTCTGTTGCCACGCTTATGATTCTTAAAATGGTGTAGCACTTCATGAACGATAATGATGTTATCTTGGATGAGGCGACCACCTGTGAAGGCTGTCTGGAGCTCTGAGACCAAATCTGGTGTCCATTTCTTCATCCGGGTAGACATAATCTTAGAGATGATTTTGTACCTGAAGTTGCAGCAGCTGATGGGTCGGAATTGGCTTATTGTCTCTGGGTGGTCCACCTTCGGTACCATCACAATGTGCGTATCATTCCACCCTTCTGGCATGCTAGCTGAATCAAAGAATTCCTCAACTTCTCTACAGAGGGTTTTCCCAACAGTATCCCAGGATTTTCTGTAGAATTTACCCGAGAACCCGTCTGGTCCCGGTGCCTTTCTCGCTCCAAGAGAGAACACTGCTCTCCTAATCTCTTCCCTGGTCACAATTGCACATAGATCCTCATTCATCTCCCCTATTACCATCTTTGGGAACCCCTGAAGGAGGTGGGTAAACTCTACTGAATCTCTAGCCTTGAAAAGTTCTTTGAAGAAACCAACCGACAGACCCTTCAGCCCTGCCTCATCTTCCACCCAATTCCCCACTTCATTTCTGAGGCGAAGTATTTTGTTTCTATGTTTTCTGTGAATGGTGCTAGAATGGAAGAAGGAAGTATTCTGGTCCCCTTTTTGAAGCCAAACAACTCTTGAGCACTGACTCCAAAAAGCTTCCTCCTCAATCCAAATTCTGGTCAATTCCGCTGTGAGGATCTTCTCCTCCTCCACATTCTCTGAAATTCGTGGGGGTTGCTGGAGAATCTCAAGTCTGGACACAATTTCACTCTCCCTGAGGATACTATTCTTATGGAAATCTTTCGCCCATGCCTTCAATTCTCTCTCGCATTTGTTAAGTTGATTGCTAGATAGCCCTCCAGGTTCCCATTCCCTGCAAACAATCTCCTTGCATCCCTCTTTTTCCAGCCATCTCTCGTCCACTCTGAACGGTGTTCTTCTTCTTCTATTATCTTTATAGTGGAGATCAATTCTAATTGGGCAGTGGTCAGAAGCCACCATCTTTTCATGGAAAAGTACCGCTTCTCCAAACATCACTCTCCAAGATGGCGAGCACAACACTCGGTCCAATCTGACTCTAACTAAGTTTGGGCTAGCTCGTTTATTGGACCAAGTAAAAGGGTTACCTTTAAATCCTATGTCAACGAGGGCACTGTCAAAAATGAACCTTTTGAAAGGTTCCACGTTCTCGTATCTAAGAGGGCACCTCTCTTCCTTTTCATAATCATAAATAGCAGCATTAAAGTCCCCTACAATGACCCAACTATCATCTCTACTACTCCGAAGAGAGCTTAAGTGCTCCCAAAACTCCCTTCTACCAACAACCGTAGTCGGGGCATGGACAAAAGTACAGAAGAACTTCTTCCCCATGTCGATGCTAACATCCATATAATACTTATCGCTACTTATTACATTAATACTAATACCCTCCTTCCACCATAACGCAAAGCCCCTTGATGAGTTGACCGGTTCAACATACTCCTTATTGGGGAAAACTCTAAGACTTCTCCTATGTTCTTCCATGAATTCTTCGTTTTTGGTAGTTTCCATTAGGAAGACAATAGAAGGGCCATGACGTCGAATAAGACGTTTAGCATAACTTCTCGTAAGGGATTGGCCAAATCCCCTACAGTTCCAACTTACAATACTCATGGACCGTGAGGTGGCTTTTGGCGAACCACCGCTGCCCTTGTGTCACTTTCTTCTCCATCCCCTAAGCCTTCACTTGTCGATTGGGCTTTGTTCTTTTGGTGCTTCTTCTTTTTACTTCTTCCTTTCATTCCTCCTGCAAACATAGAGTTAGATGAGATCAAGGTAAAACCAGGCCCATCATTTGCCTCCTGGCTCGTTTCTGGGCTTAGGATAGAGAGGCCCTTTCTTTTCTTTATTTTTCGGCCCATCTCTCCTTCAAGCTCCCCTTGGATATGTTGGTAATTGTTTTGGGCCTGTGTGTTGAATAACCTGGGCTCCGGCCCAAGTGACAGCTGAGCTCCCATGCCCTGAAGATCCCCGCTTCGGCCCTCCCCTTAGTCTGCCGCCGGGACCCTTCTTCTTCCTCGAGACTAAGTCTCCCCTGAAGCTCCGCCGCTGCAACCTCCAGATCAAAAGCCAGGTCCCTTGCCCCCATTCCCTCCCTGTATTTCCCCTTCCCCCTCCCCCGACTGCTCCCTTCTTCTGCTCTAGCTTCCTCCTCCAACCGGCGTACAGTGAAGCCCGGTGGGATTTTTGGGTGGATTTCTTCTTCCCTCCTAGCCGACGAGAACTCTGCTGTCCCCATCAAATCCCTGCCATCATTGAAGCCCCCCGAGCTGTAATGATCCCTCCAGGCTTCAGGGTCGGTGGCTGGACTCCATGGTTCTTCCTCTTCAATACGGCTTCTGCTCCCACTCGATCTGTAGGGGGACTCAATTCCTGCCTTCAGCTCAGCTGTTTAGATATCAGAGAGTTGGATATGGCCTCCCTTCCTCCTTTCTTCTTTCATTCTTGAACATGTCGGCCAGTTGTGGCCGATTCTCCCACAGAAATAGCATAATTCGACAAGTCTTTCATATTTGAAAGTTATCTCTTCACAATACTCTCGCCCAGTTGCTTCATCCGTGAAGGGAAAGTCGAAGCCCGTTGGGACTGGTTCACTAACCTCAATCTCGACCAGCATCCGAATGAACCTTCTGTATCCGTTGAAATGGAGGCTGGCTCTGTCCATATCGATGAACTTGCTGAAGTAGAAGGTCCCGATTGAGATGATATTCTGCTCGCATCTCTGGCTTTGGTGGAGACCATGAATCTGTACCCAGACAGCAAGCTTGTTCATGGGAACTGCCTCCGGATCTCCTCTGCCTTCGTACTTTGTTAGGGCCGTCATTGTGTTAGAGAGACTCCATGGTCTCTCAAGCCAGATTTTCTCCCGAGTCTTGGCATCTTTGAAGGTAAAAATGAAAAGGTTTTGTGCTTGGGTTGGTTGGACTCCCACTTCTCCATACTTCCCCCAGGCATATCTGGCTGCTCCTGAAGCTTTCGCCAATGCCACCTTGTTCTCGGTGAGCATTTTCCCAAGTAGCATTGAGATACCCCTGCCAATGTTGGTACTCAGTTGTGGGCGAGCACCTTTGCCTCCTGACGAAGATGGATTGCTGCGTTCGGTGCTCAATCGGCCAGCCCTCTCAGTCAGATCATTGATGTCCATCTTGCTTCTCTTGCTCTGTTTTCTGTGGAGGCTGGACTTTGGATGGTTTGTGGTCGTGGGCAGAGACTGTAAGAGGAGGAAGAGGCTTCTTCTTGCAAGGTAAAGTGTTGTGCTTTCCTTCCTGCTTCTCTCCTCCTTCTTAAAAGCCCTGCCTCTACTTGAGGTAGCAATAACTCCCCCTGGGACTTGGTAGTTAACTTTCTTTTCCAAATCTTCATCGGGCCTCTGTCGAATAGATCTTCCCCTGCTCTGCTTTTCTTCTTTCTCAACCCTGGCTCTTGGCTCAAGGATCTCTCCACTCTGCCCCAAACAGGGCTTGTTGAATACAGTCTGCACTCTCCCCCCTTCCCTATTCAATCATACCCCCCTTCTCCTTTGCTTGTTCTGACATTGAAGAATCAATCCCCAGTCTGGTGGCTTCCAGATCCCCTCCTTCCTTATAGTTATTACAGAGCTTCCCTTGTGTTGTCTAGTCTCCTTTTGGCTCTTCACTACTGCTGCTCTTCTGTCTATTCCCTCTGCTTGCAGGCCATTAATACGAGGATTCTCTACTTGCTGGCCATTAACATCGATCTTCTGGTTGCTCTTGGGCAGAGCTGGAAAAGTCCCAGCAACGGGGACGGAAAAGGAACCGTTGGAAGGTTCAGAGAATATTTCCGTTAGAGAGAGAGAAGAGAGAGACATATTTTTAATTCAATGGCCTTCTCCCCCGGTAGAGTTAGTGAGGCAATTTCTGATCACATGACCTGATATGTTCCGCCTGTTTGTGGCGAGTATCACTCGAGTCGAGATATGAGCAATGCAGTTAAAATTGCATTTTAAGATGAAAGTTTTTAGGTTACTAAAATGCTTTTGTTTTCATAAAAAAATTTAGTGTATAAAATCGGACTAAATTGCTCTTTAAAGTTTAAAAGCTTACGCCTTTACGTTTCTAGTTCACCGAAACGCTTTACGCTTCCAGTTCACAAAATGAGGATTCTTTTCATGAAACTAATTATAAAAAGTATATTTTAAAGGTAAATTACCAACAATATGATACATTTGAGATTAAAAGATGCATACCAAGTAGTTGGATTGTTCTCAGCTTCAATAGATTAATTTAATTCACCAGCTATGCACTTCCCAAATTCATTAGCATAGAGAGAAATGTGGCTAGTTGTTAAGACCTATGTTTATGAACTTATTGTTAAGATACCATGAGTTGTTCTGCTTTAGACATGAATTGAAAGTATTTATTAACTTATCTAAATTTTGTGCACTCATATTTTACATAGTATATGTCATATTCAACAGTTTTTTAGCTATTTTACAGTGTGCGTAAAAAACAGGTTTTTTGTGAATTTCGGTGGCATATAATCTGGGCCATTTTGTAAAATTTAAAGGTACTAAGTGTCATGATAAAAAGATGGGTAATACCTTATTTTGGCCCGAACTATGACCATATAATCAACTTTGACTCGTGATTTCAGAAATTAACATCCTTACCCCAACTATGCAACATATAGACTCAATTAGCCGGGCACATGGTTTGACCGCCAATTTGGACGATCAACACGCCATGTCATTGCCTACTCAGCCTAAAAATTATTTAAAAATTCAAAATTCAATTATTTTCCTAATTTCAATTATTTATCATTAACAAATTAACCAAAAAATAAAATTATAAATAATTTTTTTTGGTAATTTGAAAACGATAAATTTTATAAATTAACAAAAAAAATCAATTATTTGAAATTTTCAATTTTTTTAGTTAATCTGAAAATGATAAATAATAGAAATTAGGAAAATAAATTGAATTTGAATTTTTTTAAATGATTTTTAGGCTGACAAGGTGATGACATGACGTGCTGACTAACGATCAACGGTGTTGACCGTCCAAATTGACGGTCAAACCATGTGTTGGCCCAATTGAGTCTATAGTGCGGTGAAGGGGCTTAGACAACGGATCTCCTGTCCCTTTACATTTTTACCATATCCATGGTATCTTTTCATGCTTGTTTCATAATGCCGCTATTGAGAATCAAGTCTCTTACCACCCTAGATGTAAGAAGTTGGACATTACGCATCTTTGTTTTGTGGATGATATATTGATTTTTTTCAATGGTTCTGTGAGGGCGGTTGCAAGAATTAGGATATAGTTGGATAATTTTTATTTGACTTTAAGGCTTAAGTGTAACGCTGAGAAAAGCTAGCTCTTCTGTGTGGCAATATCAGAAGAAGAGAGGCAGTTTATTTCGGCCAGTACTGACTTTCCCCTTTGCAGCCTCCCTGTTCGTTACCTGGGTGTTTCGTTGATTTCAGGTAAGCTCCGTAGGGTTGATGTCAGGTACTAGTGGATAAAATTACTGCTTGTATTAGAGAATGGAATTTGAAAACACTCACCTATGCAGGGAGAATTCAAGTAGTTTCTTTTTTTGTTTCCTGTGTTCTTCAATTTTGGATGATTTTTTTTGTTTTTCCGACAACAGTCCTTAAGGATATTGAGAAGATCTGCAATAAATTTTTGTGGGGGATGGGGAAGGTGGTGGTAAAACTAAGGCATTAACGGCTTGGTCTTATGTTGTTTTATTGAAGTCTAAAGGTGGACTAGGTCTAAGGGAATTTCGACTATGGAATAAGGCTTGTATTATTAGGCACCTGTGGTCGATCCTTGCTTGCAGTGGATCCATCTGGGTGGCTTGAACAAAGACGTACAGACTTATGGCTAAAACTATCTGGGAAGTCTCGGCTACCTCGGTGGAGTCTTGTGTTTGGAAGCGCATTATGAAACTTAGGATACTACTATTAGATTCATCACAGGTGCAAGGTCCGTCTCTTTGTTGGGATGGATATTCCATGCCTCGCTATTATGTTAATTAAGCGAGTTTGGCTGAGTATCAGAGTATCTTCTCTGATAGAATATGACTTGAATTTGATTTGGGTTTGTTTTGTGTTTGGGCCTATTTTGTTTGGGTTTGTGTTTGGGCTTTGTTTGACCTTTTCCTTGTATGTTTGGGAAAAGGTGTTTGGTTTTCTGTTTGGGATTAGGAGAAGAGTTCTATAAATACTCTTCATCACCCTAGTCTGTAGTAAGGTCATTCAGGTTAGTTTGTTTAGTTTGTCCGTTTGGAATTGGGTTTGCAATCTGTACTCTCCTCAAATTAGTGAAACTTGTTCTCCCTTGCCCGTGGATTAGCTAGCACACATTGTGTTAGTGAACCACGTTAAATTTGTGTTCGTTTGTGTTGGTTTGGATTGTCGTTTGCACGCTTCTGTTCTGATAAGTGGTATCAGAGACTTTGGTTGCGGTTTTGGGAATTTGGCGCTGGACTGAAGTTTTGCTTTGTGGAGTTTGGTTGGAGTTTGTTTGATAGTAAGAATGGCTGCTATCAGTATGAAGATTGAGAAGTTTACCGGAAGAAACAGTTTCAGTTTGTGGCAGATCAAGATGAAAGCACTGTTGAAACAACAAGGTTTGTGGGCTCCGTTGTCTGGAAAATCGAAGAAGGAAAGCATAGATGAAGAAGAGTGGTGAAACATCCCACCTCTTTGAATTTGGAAAAAAGACATTTCTACCCCGGGGTATAGTTAAAATCTCAAATAACACAAGTTTAAATAAAATACCAAACTTAAATATCTCAATATCTCAAATCGAAGCCCTAAACACGTGGGCTAAACTCAAATTGTCCAAAGGAAATGAATCTCCAATCCTTAACTCTTAACCATAAAGACTTAATAACTGGAAAAAAAGTTCTCTGATGCTTACTCTGACGCCTGGCTCGACATCTCTCAGCGACGATGGTGTTGAGTCCCTCTAGCTTGCTGCTCACGGACTGGCTGGTTAGGATTTCCTCCTCTACGATCTGGTGAGTGAGTTGGGGTCAGTCTGCGCCCTTACGATAAAATCTATGGTACTTTAGTATTCTTCTCTAAACACTTGACTTCTACTAGTGGAAGTTGTTTTGTACTTCCACTCTTAACACTTATAACTCAAAATTTCTTCGGGAGTTAAAGCTCCCTTCTCAAAGCTCAAAACTTGACTTAAATCTTTCGACTGACACTGGAATCCCTCACTAGCTAGTCCGGTTGCCAACTCATACGTATGAGAAGCCATCAAGGCTTTCCTTAAACTTAAACTTGGTTAGGGAAGTCGTAACGATTCATCCCCCTAACATCTTAAACTTATCGTGGTGGCTCTTCACCACGATTCTCAAGGGCATAATTGCTGCCCATCTTAAAAATCTCAAGAGCATAACTGCTGCTCTATCTCAAACTGTCTCAAAAGGCAACGGACTGGCGCTAGTGACTAAAAACACTTAAAATGACTTCACCTTCTTGAAGGTGAGTTACTTCTTAAAAAGAACTTGCTTCTTAACTTCAACAATAACTCTTATAAACTGAAAGTTTAAATATAAATAAAACTCATGCACATTCACATCAGGCATAGCTCATACAAAATCACCTCAAATAATAGCTCAAGCAAAGCACAAATAATCAAACATAATCATGTAATATCAACCATGAATCAAATACGGCATGCACATCACGTAAATCAATACTTAAAAATACTCGAAGCAAATACTGAAAAAACAGTAAGGCGTAGAATTTACCCCTTTACACTCACCTTGTAGATTAATTGTTGTCTAATGTAACCACCAACCAAAGATCCATCACCCAAGACTTTGACCTTCGAATCTTCTTCTCCCATGTTAATTCTCTTTTCTCATTATCCCATTATTCCTAAAGGACACATGATTACGTTTCTCCTCCCATGGATAATAGTCCAAAACATTTTATCGCAATCTATCCTCGCTGCCCGGTTTTGAAAAGGACAACCACCACCGCCTGTAACTTTCTTGCTTTATCGTCGTGTTTCACCCCACAACGGCATTTGCACTTGCTCCCTGCATCGAACAAAGGCCGACGAAGCACCCGAATATACGTCGAGCTCTCGTATCAATATCCAACCTTTTTTTTTTTTTTTTTACTCGCGTTCTTAGTGTCGGCACCCAAATCAACATAACCCTTCTTCAAAGCCAAGGGGAAATCGATCAGGCAATCACTACTTAATCCAATCCCAATCTGGCATCAATATCACCATCCACTGGTATTATATTCAAGGGAACTCGATCCTTACCTTTGAGATCGATTGGTTCCCGACTCCCGAGACCGCCACCGCACCCATCGACCTTGATTTTTTCTACGCAGAGAGCAAGTCCCTCTAAGTACTCCGTTGATCGAACTGTTGGGTTGTCGAAGGTAAGTCTCGTCGTTGCGGCTGATCTGTCTCTGGCCACCTCTCCTTCTCTTTCTTCTGATCTTTCCACCTTCTCCTCCCGATTGTAACGATGTAGGCTGTGGTGATGCCATGAAGATGGTGTCGGTTTATTAGAGTGATGGAGTGATTTATATGGGGGAGTGGGGAGTTTGATGGGGTTTGGAGAGATGGGGAGTGGCCGCTCGGCCCTCTCCTGTACAATTTATATATATATATATTTATATCTATATATTAATTAGTAATAATAATATAATAAATTATTATAACTAATTCACGGTTGTAAACCTTCGTACGTAATCGTTAACCCAACTGTTTTCGTATTTTTGTCGAACCTGAACCCAAAGTCAGGGTGTTACATTTCCTCCACCCTTATAAAAAAATTTCGTCCCCGAAATTTGAACGGTAGAGCAATCACTTGGACGAGTTAACGCTGTCTACGAAGGAACGATGCTAGTTGGGATATAACATTTCCCCCTCCCTTAAAGAAATTTCGACCTCGAAATTGTAGGCTGAACTGTATTGGTAGCTGTCGTGAAACCGGGGTATAGTTAAAATCCCAAATAACACAAGTTTAAATAAAATACCAAACTTAAATATCTCAATATCTCAAATCGAAGCCCTAAACACGTGGGCTAAACTCAAATTGTCCAAAGGAAATGAATCTCCAATCCTTAACTCTTAACCATAAAGACTTAATAACTGGAAAAAAGTTCTCTGATGCTTACTCTGACGCCTGGCTCGACATCTCTCAGCGACGATGGTGTTGAGTCCCTCTAGCTTGCTGCTCACGGACTGGCTGGTTAGGATTTCCTCCTCTACGATCTGGTGAGTGAGTTGGGGTCAGTCTACGCCCTTACGATAAAATCTATGGTACTTTAGTATTCTTCTCTAAACACTTAACTTCTACTAGTGGAAGTTGTTTTGTACTTCCACTTTTAACACTTATAACTCAAAATTTCTTCGGGAGTTAAAGCTCCCTTCTCAAAGCTCAAAACTTGACTTAAATCTTTTGACTGACACTGGGATCCCTCACTAGCTAGTCCGGTTGCCAACTCATACGTATGAGAAGCCATCAAGGCTTTCCTTAAACTTAAACTTGGTTAGGGAAGTCGTAACGATTCATCCCCTAACATCTTAAACTTATCGTGGTGGCTCTTCACCACGATTCTCAAGGGCATAATTGCTGCCCATCTTAAAAATCTCAAGAGCATAACTGCTGCTCTATCTCAAACTGTCTCAAAAGGCAACGGACTGGCGCTAGTGACTAAAAACACTTAAAATGACTTCACCTTCTTGAAGGTGAGTTACTTCTTAAAAAGAACTTGCTTCTTAACTTCAACAATAACTCTTATAAACAGAAAGTTTAAATATAAATAAAACTCATGCACATTCACATCAGGCATAGCTCATACAAAATCACCTCAATTAATAGCTCAAGCAAAGCACAAATAATCAAACATAATCATGTAATATCAACCATGAATCAAATACGGCACGCACATCACGTAAATCAATACTTAAAAATACTCGAAGCAAATACTGAAAAAACAGTAAGGCGTAGAATTTATCCCCTTTACACTCACCTTGTAGATTAATTGTTGTCTAATGTAACCACCAACCAAAGATCCATCACCCAAGACTTTGACCTTCGAATCTTCTTCTCCCATGTTAATTCTCTTTTCTCATTATCCCATTATTCCTAAAGGACACATGATTACGTTTCTCCTCCCATGGATAATAGTCCAAAACATTTTATCGCAATCTATCCTCGCTGCCCGGTTTTGAAAAGGACAACCACCACCGCCTGTAACTTTCTTGCTTTATCGTCGTGTTTCACCCCACAACGGCATTTGCACTTGCTCCCTGCATCGAACAAAGGCCGACGAAGCACCCGAATATACGTCGAGCTCTCGTATCAATATCCAACCTTTTTTTTTTTTTTTTTTTTACTCGCGTTCTTAGTGTCGGCACCCAAATCAACATAACCCTTCTTCAAAGCCAAGGGGAAATCGATCAGGCAATCACTACTTAATCCAATCCCAATCAGGCATCAATATCACCATCCACTGGTATTATATTCAAGGGAACTCGATCCTTACCTTTGAGATCGATTGGTTCCCGACTCCCGAGACCGCCACCGCACCCATCGACCTTGATTTTTTCTACGCAGAGAGCAAGTCCCTCTAAGTACTCCGTTGATCGAACTGTTGGGTTGTCGAAGGTAAGTCTCGTCGTTGCGGCTGATCTGTCTCTGGCCACCTCTCCTTCTCTTTCTTCTGATCTTTCCACCTTCTCCTCCCGATTGTAACGATGTAGGCTGTGGTGATGCCATGAAGATGGTGTCGGTTTATTAGAGTGATGGAGTGATTTATATGGGGGAGTGGGGAATTTGATGGGGTTTGGAGAGATGGGGAGTGGCCGCTCGGCCCTCTCCTGTACAATTTATATATATATATATATATATATATATATATATATATATATATTTATATCTATATATTAATTAGTAATAATAATTTAATAAATTATTATTACTAATTCACGGTTGTAAACCTTCGTACGTAATCGTTAACCCAACTGTTTTCGTATTTTTGTCGAACCTGAACCCAAAGTCAGGGTGTTACAAGTGGATTAGTTTGGAGGAGAAAGCTCACTCTACAATCTTGCTTTGTTTGGCTGATGACATAATCACTGAGGTTGCTGCTGAGAAGACTGCTGCGGGTTTGTGGTTGAAGCTTGAAAGTCTATACATGACAAAGTCTTTAACCAACAAGTTGCATATGAAGCAACGTTTGTTCAGTTTGCGTATGGAGGAAGGTACGTCTCTTAGGAATCATCTAGATCAACTCAATACTATCTTGCTAGATCTGCGGAATATTGATGTTAAAATAGATGATGAGGATGTTGTCTTAATTCTGTTAGTATCTTTGCCACAGTCATATGAGAATTTTGTGGATTCTTTTATTGCTGGGAAAGATAGTTTGTCTTTGGAAGATGTCAGATCAGCCTACATACTAGAGAGGTTCGACATAAGGCATCTGGTTCAGGTTCGGAAAATCAGGCATCTGGGTTGGCTGCTACGAGTAGTAGAAGACAACAATCTAGCAATAGGAAGGCGAATAGAAATTAGAATTCTGCTGGTTTGAAGGATGATATTGGAAATTTGATTGTCCTAAACTGAAGAAATATCGGGAGAAGAAGGAATCATCTGCTACTATGGCAGAAGAAACTAACTCTGATTCTGAAGATGGTTTAGCCTTAGCAGTGAATGAACAGGTACATCATCAGGATATGTGGTATTTAGATACTGCAGCTGATTATCATATGTGTCCAAGCAGGGAGTGTTTTTCAACTTATGAGCAGATAGATGGAGGACATGTTTCTATGGCCAATGGTGCTATCTGTAAGATTGTTGGAAGAGGTTCCGTCAGGATGAGGACACATGATAGTTCTGTTCGCACCTTGAACAATGTTAGGCATATTCCAGAGATGACTAAGAATCTGATATCTTTGAGTCTACTTGACAGCAAGGGTTTCAGTTTCAAAGGTGAAGGTGGAGTGTTGTCTGTCTACAAGGGTTCTAAGGTGATTTTGAAAGGTGTCAAACGGGGTGCCTTGTATGGTCTACAAGGTTCTGTTTTGACATGTTCTGTTGGTGATAAGTGCACCAAGCTGGTTTTGAATGGCAAGTCTCAGCATGGGTTGGACTTGCCGAATGGTTTGAGTTGTTGATCGCCCTTAGGGGCATTTGAAGGCAGGGGAGATTCTGGTACAGGTGATTTGGAGAAGTTTGGTACGTGTGACAATTTTAATTGCATCTGAGTTTGGCGATTTGCATCGCGTTTGGTCTGGCGATATGAATCGCATTTGGATATGTCTGGCAATCTTGATTGCGTTTGAGTTTGGCGGTTTCGATCGCATTTGGATACGTCTGGCGATATGTATCGCGTCTGGGTACATTTGGAAACTTTGGTTGCGTCTTGTACATCTAGTATTTGACAGAGAATTCAAGTCAAGGTGGAGATTGTTAGAATATGACTTGAATTTGATTTGGCTTTGTTTTGTGTTTGGGCCTATTTTGTTTGGCTTTGTGTTTGGGCTTTGTTTGACCTTTTCCTTGTATGTTTGGGAAAAGGTGTTTGGTTTTCTGTTTGGGATTAGGAGAAGAGTTCTATAAATACTCTTCATCACCCTAGTCTGTAGTAAGGTCAATCAGGTTAGTTTGTTTGGTTTGTCCGTTTGGAATTTGGTTTGTAATCTGTACTCTCCTCAAATTAGTGAAATTTGTTCTCCCTTCCCCGTGGTATAGCTAGCACACATTGTGTTAGTGAACCACGTTAAATTTGTGTTCGTTTGTGTTGGTTTGGATTGTCGTTTGCACGCTTCTGTTCTGACATTCTCCACAAGTGAGTTAGTAAGAGCTTATTTGGGGTAAGATTCTAATTCCCAAATATAGTATTCTGTCAGGGATGATTGTTTAGAACATAATCTATACAACTGATAAACTCCTACTGTGTGAGAATTCAGTACCTGCTTTCTGTGTGTTGTGCCTATATGTGGGCAGCGAGTCGTGTCGCCCACTGGCTAGCACGACACGGTTAGAGCACGACACGAGCACGGGCACGAAATAAATGGGTCAGCCCTGCACGAGCACGAATAATTTATGGGCCATGCCGGACCTAAACTTCATGGGCACTGGCACGAGCACGGGCAAGACACGATATATAAGTGGGCCGCATCGGGCCTAATATTTTCGAGACTTTATTGAGTATAAGAACAGACATGACATGAAAATAATATTTACTTGATAGAAAATAAATCTAAAAAGAATTATAGGTTTAAATATTACAAAACACAAGTAGAAAAATAATTATTTGTTGTTGTTAGAAGTATCATAAAGATATATACGTAATTACTAACATAAGTCAAAATGGACAAAGAATTAAACAAAGCCAAATCACAGTCGCTATACTTCCAATTTTCTTTTCCCCCTTATTTGTTACTTTTCTCAAACATTATCGGTTAATACTATATCCCCCTGTCCAATTTTCACCTTCTTTTTCATTCTCTCATTTGTTTTCGTCCTTTTCATTAAACACGAATACGAGCATGGCACGAGCACGAATATCCACGACACGCTTCGAACCGTGCCCGGGTCTGGGTAGGTCCTAGCAAAGTTAACAAATGGGCTTGCTGGTACGACACAAAAACTGACGGGCCCTGCCAAGCACAGCACGAAATAAATGGGCCTGAAGCATGCCCGTGCTGGCTCAAGCCCGGCCCAACGCCCATGTACTCAGTTGTGCCCTAGTAGCTTGGAGAGCATGGATCACTTGTTTGGTGTATGCTCCTCTTTTAGCTATTTTGCAGGCTAATTTTTTTGCTGTTTTACTCCCTACTCTTAGTAACTCGGATGATATTTTGACCAACCAAAGTCGCAATTTCAAACATTCCAGTTCCCACCTATTGCAAACAACCCTCCACCAAGAATCCCCTCTCTAACTCCCCTTTGCAGTTGACAGAGCGAACCTCATAGCCTAGTTATGATCTTTTTTTCTTTGATGTTTGTGAATTATAATGATCTTGTAGTGCTTGTGTTTGATGTCTTACTAGTTGGTACTCTCTAATTGGATGAACAAGTTCAATTATTTCTTCTTTATGCATCAAAATGTGGATTTAAATTATGAATTCATGATAAATGTTGTATTAATATTGTTTCTTATGATTATTATTTTATGCTAACAATGTAGACATGTAGTTAAATTAATTTGAATTATTTGTAGGATTATTCATCTTTAATATTTAGTACTCTTAGTCATTCTTATGTTTGTTGATTGAAAATGATATTACATGACACTTGTTACACTTAATTAGATGATAATTTGCGTATTACAAGCGGTTATTGCTTCGGTTTATGATAGTTCGTGAAAGACAATCGAAGCATTGGTTTTCCCAGGTATAGCCGTAGTTCTTGGAATGTATGTTAGTTATTATTGGTCCAAACTAACCGCTAACCGAGCCGATAAGAGATGGTTAACCAATAATGATTATCGGTTTGGTTATCAGTATGAGTTTTTGCTTATTGGTTAATCGCTAACCGTCATATCAGTTAGTGGTTAACTGAAACCGAACCGACTAGCACCCCTAATTAAAAGGAATTGATTCATTAGCTTAGTTAAGGGTGAAGACAAAAGTGAATCATCATTTACAAAAAAAAATGACATTTCAAAAAAATTATAAGAAAGACAAAAGCAAATCATCATATTCAATGGTTCATTTGCTTCTTAAATTTGCATTGATTTTAGCGGTTGCAACTGCAAGTATTTAAAAGTTATTTTTCAGCTTTGAATTACATCAAGGTCAAGTTTCTAAATTGAATACACGATTCGTTTATTAATGAGTTGTAGTGAGAAAAAATTGTTAAAAAACGGTTAATGTGACAAAAAAACATTATAATTATTGAGAGTGTTTTACAAAAAATTTCATAATATGAAAACACGACATCATAACATGATATTTTGTTGGGTCCAAGTTCCCGTCAGTAACCCAATGGTTACTCATGGTGAGTAAAAAAATCTCAGCCATCAGATTTAACTGGACCCAGAAAATTCAAATCTAAGGATGAAGAATTAAATGCATTTTTATTTTTCTTTGTTTTCTTAATCGACTCATATCTTCTTCGTTTTAACTTGGATTTTAATTTTTTTTTTGTTTTTGCACCAATGGAACGAGTTTGTTGTGCTTTACAAAATGAGGTCCATTTTAAATATTTTATTAGAAAAAATTCTTGCCTCTCATTACCAACTGCATACCATATGATATCTTCTTCGTTTTTAAGTTATTTTTTAAAACTTTTGCACAGAATGAACAAGTTCATCATGATCTATTGGATCACAAATTTCTGGGTGAACAAAATATAGGACAAAAAAATACCACACTATACCACCCTGGTACGGGGTGACATCTTGTGGTACAAAATTTTCAAAGTCATAAATGACAATTAGTATATACCTACTGTCATGTATTCAATCGTCATACAGTCTTAGTATGTTCATATCACCATGGTAAGTTTTTTCATACCATATGGTATGTTCTTATTTAATAACAGTCAATACCATATGGTATATAAGTAAAAAAATGACTCAAATGTTTTTGTTCCAAAAATATATCGAAGTGGATATCATTTTGAAAAGCACGATTAATCTGAACTAAGTGTGCAAAAAAAAAATCAACTTAAAGCGATTGATAAATCGTCTGTTAAAAATTAAGGTGGAAAAATTAAGGGGTCGTTTGGATTAGATTTTAATAACGAGGGATTTTTAAAAAAATCTCTCATTTAAAATACAAGGAATTTTATATGCAGGATTACACTGAAATAACTCGTTTGGATTGATACGCAGAATTTTAACATAAACATCCAAATTACATTATTGTCCTCATCTTCTATCCTTCGTCTTCTTCCCCTTGTTCTTCATTTGTCAATTTTTGTCCTTGGCCATTGTTTCAGTCCCTCGTAATCATATCAAAACGAAAATTAATTGAATAAAAAATGGGCGATTGAAACCCAGATTGCGCAGAGATAAAACAAAGAAAGAATGGATGTTGCAAATTTCCACAAAAACGAAGCACAAAGATATTGTTACTACTAGCAATCCATAATCTAATGAATTCCAGAATACCCAAATAACAACAAATACCAAACGTACAATGAAACCCAGAATACCAAACGAATAATGATACCCAAAAATTTCAATGAGAAAGAGGAAATAAAGAAGTAGAGGGAGAGCGAGGAGAAGGGATCTGAGAGATCGGATTCATAGAAGATATTTGGTGGGTCTCTACGTCTTTTGGGTTGTGGTGCTTCTCGCTGTCATTGGTCATTACGTCCATGGCGGCCATTTTAGGGAATCCGCCGCTGATGGAGGACGGCGCTGAATCGCACCATCTCAGGGGATCGGTCACTCATTGCCGGTAGCTACGAAACATAATGCTCACCATGGAGAATTCACGCTCAATCGAGACTCTTTTCAAACACGAAGTCGGGAAGCTGCTGGATTGGCGCTCAATCGACGCAACCTGGTCCAAGAATCGAAACTCTCTTCGGAACCCACAATCTGAAATCAACCTTTCGTTTGAAACCCAAATCTCTAGCAACAAAACGAAGTGGGAGAGGAGGGAAATTCGACCAAGTGAGAGATGGATGCACTTTAGGTGATGGAAGGGAGAAGTCGACGTTGAGATGAACTGGATAGATACTTGAGGGCAATGGTTGGAAATGAAAAAAATAAGAATGAGGGATTGTAAAATAGCTTATCGTCATCAGTTATTTTAAAAACCCACATATGAGAGTTTTTAAAATCACTAATTACAAAATCCTTCATCTTTCCCAAACGTAGAATTGTTTTAAAATCCTGCATAACTAATAAATTCCTCAATAAATTTCGGCATCCGAACGACCCCTAAAGGTTTTGTATGAGATAAAAGGGAGTTGTCAGAACAGAAGCGTGCAATCGATAATCCAAACCAACAGGAACGAACACAAATTTAACGTGGTTTACTAACACAATGTGTGCTAGCTAATCCACGGGCAGGGGAGAACAAATTTCACTGATTTTGAGGAGAGTACAGGTTACAAACCAAATTCCAAACGGACAAACCAAACAAACTAACCTGACTGACCTTACTACAGACTAGAGTGATGAAGAGTATTTATAGAACTCTTCTCCTAATCCCAAACAGAAAACCAAACACCTTTTCTCAAACATACAAGGAAAAAGGTCAAACAAAGCTCAATCCCAAACCTTAATAGAATAGGCCTAAAACACAAAACAAACCCAAATCAAATTCAAGTCATATTCTAACAATCTCCACCTTGACTTGAATTCTCTCTCAAATACCAGATGTACCAGACGCAACCAAGGTTGCCAGATGTACCCAAACCGCAACCAAAGTTGCCAGATGTACCCAGACGCGATACATATCGCCAAACGTATCCAAATGCGATCGAAACCGCCAAACTCAAACGCGATGCAAAATCGCCAAACTCATATGCAATCAAAAATTGTCAGACGTACCAAACTTCTCCAAATCAGCTGTACCAGAATCTCCCCTGCCTCCAAATGCCCCTAAGGGAGGTCAACAACTCAAACCATTCGGCAAGTCCAATCCATATTGAGACTTGCCATTCAGAACCAACTTGGTGCACTTATCACCAACAGAACATGTCAAAATAGAACCTTGTAGACTATACAAGGCACCCCGCTTGACACCTTTCAAAACCACCTTAGAACCCTTGTAGACAGACAACACTCCACCTTCACCTTTGAAGCTGAAACCCTTGCTGTCGAGTAGACTCAAAGATATCAGATTCTTAGTCATTTCTGGAATATGCCTAACATTGTTCAAGGTGCGAACAGAACCATCATGTGTCCTCATCCTGACGGAGCCTCTTCCAACAATCTTACAGATAGCACTATTGTCCATAGAAACATGTCCTCCATCTATCTGCTCATAAGTTGAAAAACACTCACTGCTTGGACACATATGATAATCAGCTGCAGTATCTAAATACCACACATCCTGATGATGTAACTGTTCATTCACTGCTAAGGCTAAACCATCTTCAGAATCAGAGTTAGTTTCTTCCGCCACAGCAGCAGATGATTCCTTCTTCTCCTGATATTTCTTCAGTTTAGGACAATCAAATTTCCAATGTCCTTTCTCCTTGCAGTAATGACAGATATCATCCTTCAAACCAGCAGAATTCGAATTTGTATTCACCTTCCTATTACGAGATTGTTGTCTCCTACAACTCGTAGCAGCCAACCCAGATGCCTGATTTTCCGAACATGAACCAGACGCCTTATGTCGAACCTCCCTAGTATGTAGAGCAGATCTGACATCTTCCAAAGACAAACTATCTTTCCCAGCAATAAAAGAATCCACAAAATTCTCATATGACTGTGGCAAAGATACTAACAGAATTAAGGCAGCATCCTCATCATCTACTTTAACATCAATATTCCGCAGATCTAACAAGATGGTATTGAGTTGATCTAGATGATTCCTGAGAGACGTACCTTCCTCCATACGCAAACTGAACAAACGTTGCTTCATATGCAACTTGTTAGTTAAAGACTTTGTCATGTATAGACTTTCAAGCTTCAACCACAAACCCGCAGTAGTCTTCTCAGCAGCAACCTCAATGATGATGTCATCAGCCAAACAAAGCAAGATTGTAGAGTGAGCTTTCTCCTCCAAAGTAATCCACTCTTCTTCATCTATGCTTTCCTTCTTCGATTTTCCAGACAACGGAGCCCACAAACCTTGTTGTTTCAACAGTGCTTGCATCTTGATCTGCCACAAACTGAAACTATTTCTTCCGGTAAACTTCTCAATCTTCATACTGATAGCAGCCATTCTTTTTATCAAACAAACTCCAACCAAACTCCACAAAGCAAAACTTCAGTCCAGCGCCAAATTCCCAAAACCGCAACCAAAGGCTCTGATACCACTTGTCAGAGCAGAAGCGTGGCAATCGATAATCCAAACCAACAGGAACGAACACAAATTTAACGTGGTTTACTAACACAATGTGTGCTAGCTAATCCACGGGCAGGGGAGAACAAATTTCACTGATTTTGAGGAGAGTACAGGTTACAAACCAAATTCCAAACGGACAAACCAAACAAACTAACCTGACTGACCTTACTACAGACTAGAGTGATGAAGAGTATTTATAGAACTCTTCTCCTAATCCCAAACAGAAAACCAAACACCTTTTCTCAAACATACAAGGAAAAAGGTCAAACAAAGCTCAATCCCAAACCCAAACAGAATAGGCCTAAAACACAAAACAAACCCAAATCAAATTCAAGTCATATTCTAACAGGAGTGATGTGAATGATGGTTATTGGATTATGAATGGTTAATGGTAAGGTTATGCATACAATAAAAAAAATGGTAAGGTTATGCATAGGAATTAATCCCATTTTATTGTAATTTTTACTAATAATATCTAATTTAATTTTAGAAGATAACAACAAAATTCATGTGTCTGCATTCATAAAAAAAAATTGATAGCTACCAAGCAGAGCAGAGCGGGGCGGCGTACGGATGACAATTTCGACCTGACCTGATTTACCTGACCTGTTTGACCTGTTTTGGGGCGGGTCAGGTTGGGCGGGGCGGGAATGGGTACCTCTCATTGACCCGACCTGCCCTGACCCGCCCCATTCTCGACCCGTCCTCAAATTACTTAGATTTTTCCTCTGATTACATCATATTTTAGGTATAATAAAGTTGTAAATAAGTTAAAAACTCAATTTCTCCAATAATTTAACTACATTTTATCAAATTATGGTGGATAAATGACAGAAATATAGTTTTTTTTTTAATTTACCACGAATATGGCCAATTAAAAACTATTTACAGAGATATTGTGGTTTTTAATAAGGATTGGGGCGGGACCACCTGAGACTCAGGCGGGACTAAATTTTTACCCAGTCCTGGGCGCCGGCGCCCCAGTCTCAAGCGGCCCCGCCTCAGACAAATTTTTTTAATTAGTCTGAGGCGCTGGCGCCCGAGACTCAGGCGGGAGCGCCCCGGACTAATTTTTTTTAAATTTTGGACGGGCCCTCCCACCTTATCCCCTCCCCACCACCACAATTCCTCCCTTCTTCTTCCTCCCCCCAACCCCGAACCAGCAGACCCCTCTCCCTCCTTCTTCTTCCTCCACCCCAACCCGAACCGCCGCCCGCCGCCCGCAGCACCGTCCCAGACTCAGGCGCCGCCGCCGCACACTCGGGCGCCGCCGCCGCAGAGAGGAGCGCCGCCGCCGCAGAGAGGAGCGCCGCCGCCTTGGACTGAACCACCGCCGCCCGAGATGTCCTCCGACGAAGAACCAGTCGCCGCCGGCAGAGGCAGAGGTAGAGGTCGGCGAGGTCGTGGTGGAGCCGGCGGCCGTTTGCGCGGTGAGACTCTCGTCGGCAGTTTGATTTTTTTTTAATGTTTTGTGTTTTTTTTAATGTTTTGTTGCTTTGGTTTTGCAGTTCCGAGGCTTATGGATCCTTATTCGATGAGATTACCGCCGGCGACAATTGATCCAAGTCCGGTCGATCCGACACTTCTTTGGGGACACGGCCAACATCGTATCGACTCTGTTTGGACAAACGAGGTAAGTATTTGATAATTATTCATGTAAAGTTAATTAGCTAATTAGATTATTTTAGATAGTGAACTGAACTGAACTGTTAGGTGAAATTAGTATAATTTTATGTTAGATAAGACAGATTAGAATTTATTAGGTGAAATTAGAATTATTACGAATGAAAATGAATTAATATAAGTTTTGTGCACTATAGGCTGGTGATCGACCGTACCATGTTCGAGGTACGACCATTTTAGTACCTTACCATGAGCTTTATCGGCCATATCTCGAAGCGGCAGGCTTGTTTAGTGTCGTGCCCCTAGTCCCTATGAACCCCGATGCTAGTTTGATTACTGCGCTCGTAGAGCGGTGGCGCCCCGAGACGTCGACCTTCCATCTACCGTGTGGTGAGATGACGATCACGTTAGAGGACGTTGTTACACTGTCCGGTCTGGCGATCGATGGTGATGCCGTCGTAGTTGATATACCGGATGAGGAGTGGTCGGCGATCTGTTTGAGACTGTTGGGACGAGTTCCGGCCGATCTTGTAGGCAGTGTCGCTGTTGTTAGGATTGTTTGGCTGAGGGTTGAATTCAGTCATCTGCCGGAGAATGCATCACAGGAGGTTATAGAGCAGTTTGCACGAGCTTATGCTCTATCTCTGCTTGGAGGTGTACTTTTCTCGGATCGGTCTGGAAGTACGGTGCACCTACAGTACCTACTTCTGATTGAGGATTGGGAGAGAGCTGGACGGTTTGCCTGGGGAGCTGCTGTTTTATCCTACCTGTACCGTGAGATGGGTAGGTCGACTTTGCACATTACGCATACCGGCACTTCTCTTAGCGGTGACCTTGGTGGATGGGTCGCCCTACTGCAGTTTTGGGCGTGGGAGCGATTCCCACATCTGGCACCTCGAGACGAGGAGACGAGGGCACAGGCCACCGAGGATGCATTCCCACGTGGTCTTCGATGGCTTTCGGCCAACAGTCGTCAGTATGGTGACCAGCTATTCCAGTACAAGCTGTGGTTTGACGCGATGGACACCGTGGTGGTTAGTATATAACATTTCATTTTATATAATAGTTTTCATTTGTTTTATTTTTTTAGATTTAGGGATAATAACGATAATTTTTGGATTTAATGTAGTGGCAACCTTACTTTGAGAGAGCACTTCATCTCAGAGGTAGTGTGCTACAGTCGGAGAAATTTCGAGCAGTAGTGCCACTTATCTGCTTTTCATCGGTGATGTGGCACATCCAGACCGCGTGCTCCGGCAGTTTGGCATGAGACAGCATGAGCCTCATCAGCCACATTCTGAGGCTGAGGTTAGGTTTTTTCTTCGCCAGGCTACTCGTGGGCCATCGCGTGGGCAGCAGTTGGTACACGCCTCCAGAGAGTCGATTGCTTTCTGGAACCGTCGACACGAGTTTGTAGCGACGGCTCCATATACTGATGAGGAGTTAGCCTACCACTCGGAGCATATGGAGTGGTATAGAGATGTCACCAGACGATCCGGCACACGGAGAGGAGCTGCAGCAGAGGCGTTGGTTAGTTATTTGATTTATTTGCTTAATTTGTTGTTAATTGTGTGAAATATCTGACATTTTTGTTGGTGTTTTTTAGTACGACACTATCGAGCATGCTGAGGTGAGTTTGCGTGACGGTGTACGGTCTGGAGGGCTGACCCCCGACCAGTGTGAGGACTTGGCCAACTTTATGGCATCTGGGGTTGCTGCTCTAGGGTTTGAGAATCGTAGATACCCTGATCTCACAGTACCTGTACAGCGCCATTATGAGGGGCCCGTCATGACTGCCTGGCCAGAGCGTACTGATCCGACACCGGGCTGGGTCGTCCCAGAGCCACAGTTCAGACAGGAGCATAGGCCACGTAGACAGAGACGTGAGCATCGTGATGCACCTAACCCATTTCGGGTTTCCGATCGACAGCGAGCACAGCCCATCCGGCCTACATCGAGGAGCTTCCAGTTTAATCCGCCTCGGACGCAGTTTCAGTCAGATCCTTCCTCGAGCTTTCAGCCGCCGCGACGACAGCAGTTTCAGTCAGATCCGTCATCGAGCTTCTATCATCCAGAGGATAGCTTCCATACACCGCAGCATGCTACGATGGGAAACATGGCATCAGGTGGTGATACTAGAGCAGCGGCGACTCCCGACCTGTGGCAAGAGGGTGATGAGGTGTTTAGGGAGACGATGTGGATCCATGAGCAGCACCTTCAGTCTCAGCGTAGTGGTGGCGGTCAGCCTGATGAGCATCTTCAGTCTCAGCAGGATGAGATGTTCGGTACACAGGACCAGGATGGTGGAGTTGAGGAAGATGAGCCCCAGGAGTATGATGGTAGACCAGTGCGCATCAGGGTGCCTGCTAGGTGTGGTACTGGCGGCCATCTAGCGGTGGAGCATGGTGGTCGTCGTGGTGGTCGTCGTGGTGGTCGTCGTGGTGATCATCAGTGAGACTATTATGTACTTCCTTCAGACGTTTATTTTTGGATTGTTATTATTATGTACTTCCTTCAGACTATTATTTTTGGATTGTTATTATTATGTACTTCATTCAGACTATTATTTTTGGATTGTTATTATTATGTACTATAAACAAACAACAACATCTCAAGCAACAACATCTCAAACAACAACATCTCAAACAAACAACATCTCAAACAACAACATCTCAAACAAACAACATCTCAAACAAACAACTTTTACATGGTAAATCAAAAGATAACAACAACATACCAAACAACAACATCTCAAACAAACAACAACTTTTACATGGTAAATCAAAAGAAATATAACAACTTCTACCACCTCTCAGCCACGTCTATTACCTCTACTTCCTCTTCTACCACCTCTCGTACTTCGTTGGCCACCACTCCCTCCTCGGTTGCTCCCACTCCTACTAGCTTGGCCGCCGCAAGTTGATGCATTATGTCCCGCTTGGTTACAGTTGCTGCACACTTGGTGTGATGCACCCTCCCTTGGCCAGTCCATCTCGTTGTGGATCCTTGTAACTCGTGGCCTCCCCGGCTTCCTAATCATGTGCACATTAGGATGGAGAATAGGACCATTATGTTTCTTCCAACCCTTAGGTTCACCAAGAGGTGCGAAACTTGTCCCATAACAAGCCATCACTGTTTCCAGCTTGTAGACATTGTTGACAAACCTATACGCATTAGCCCCCATTCGGTTGCAAGCTGCAATGGCATGAGAGCAAGGAATTTTATTTCCTTGAAATTTACCACAAGTGCAAAATCCTGCCCGGTTTTGATCGTCAAAGTGAACTGTGAGTGTGTTTGACCCTGTCATGTTGAAATTGTTGGGAGGAGTCTGAACTACATAGATGCCTTGACCTCGATCAAGAGCTGTCACAGAATGTCCAATTGCCTTTTGTGACCTGTACTTCATTAGCTCTTCGCACTTGTTGGAGTACTGTGAACCGCCACTTCTAATTTCTGCTCCTGTCTCCAACCTATACATATCGAATTTCTCCACCAATCGCCAATAGGTATGCTGCACAAGAGAAGCTATCGGAAGTGCACGAATACCTTTGAAAACACCATTGACGCTTTCTGCCATGTTGGATGTCAGGATAGACCAACGACCCCCACCATTGTAGTTATCATGTGCTAAACTCCAACGAATCTGATGTTGATCCACCCAGTTATCACATGAAATATTTCTATCAGCGGCCACCTTCTTAAATTGCTCAACTTGACGATCAAACTTCTCCAACCGTTTTTCTCCGGCTAACAAAATAAACCACAACACGTGTTAGATAAATTCATGACAAAATTACATGAAAACAAATAACAAAATTAAATGAAGAAAGCTTACCGACTCGAAATAGTTGATTATACATAATTTTGCTTCGAGTCTTCCTTTGCAAATTGCTTGCATAGTGTCGCATGCACCACCTCCACTCCCAACCTCTTCCGATGTTATTCATGGCTTCATAGAGTCTTGCATGTCTATCTGAGATGATGCATACATCATTTCGATCAGTCAAACCCTGAACCTTCCTCATGAACCATGGCCAACTCTCAGTATTCTCGCTCTCCACTATGGCAAATGCAATTGGAAAAATCTTCCTCCGGCCATCAAATGAGCTCGCCATGAGTAGCACTCCTTTATACTTCCCAGTAAGAAATGTTCCATCCACAACCATGACGCCTGGACAATTCTTGAATCCATCTATACAAGGTCCATAAGCCCAGAATACTCGCTGAAATATTAAATGACCAGGTTGAGTCGAAGGAACTGTTACCCAATCAATCACCGATGTTGGCATTTTTCTCTTGACCACCCGCAAGAATGTTTGCAAAAAATCGTAGGATTCTTCCCAATTTCCATGCAACTTCTCCAATGCTCTTTGTTTCCCATACCAAGCCTTCTTGTAAGTAACTTGCATATTAAACTTATCTTTCAACTCGGCTTGAACAGTTAGAACACTCAGATTTGGTTGGGCACGTACCAAATGTTTGACGGCCTCAGATATCATGTCGACATCAAGATGGCGATGATCCGTCGGTTGAGTCGTACTGCTACAAGAATGCACCAACTCAGTTTTTCTCACAGTCCATTCGCCCCCAACATCTCGACATCCAAACCGCACCATCCAAGGACAATTGTCATCCTTGTGCCTCAAACATCTGACCTTCCATATTGAAGGTGACGACTCCACCACGCCATATAGAAAGTTGCGTTGTAGTGCGTGGTGTTTAATCGCCATCTGTGCAGCTTGTTTCGAGTGAAATATCTGCCCCTTGTAGAATTCTCTTTCAAAACTATCAACAATAGGCATTGGAATTACGCCATATGAATCAGCAAGTGCAAATTCTTCGTCATCTTCATTGCCCTGCAAGTAAAAATATGGAGGATAATTAAGTTGCTCTCCTTCCTCCTCCTCCTCCTCCTCCTCCTCATCTTCCTCCTCTCCGTCATCACCGTGATCATAGTCATGATCGGATGGCACGCTCCATGTATCATCTTCTTCCTCTCCACCCTGATCATCACTGAGCTCAACATGTATCTCAGCACCCAAACAATAAGGATTTTGTGCCATAAAATTCCAAAGCACATCCAAGCTATCATCATCCACAATAGGTAACGCATAATGAAATAAAACATCATTCTGCCATTCTGGAAGACGGTAAGTGAAACCTGTGATCACATCACTATCTTTTACTGCTTCGTCTGTAACATCCCGTTACGGCAAAACCCATATTTCGATCGCTAGAAAATTTCACGATTTAAAATCGAGCATTTCGACACTATTTTGACGAAAATCGGATTATCGATCGATCGGATAAGTATACGTATTAATTATATATATAATATATTATATATATATATATATATATATATATATATTAGTAAGTAGTCGGAGAGGCAGAGCCATTATTTCTTCTTCTTCTTTCATTCGGTTGAGAGAAAGCCGAGAAGCAGAGCTCGCACAGAGCTCATATGAAAAAATTTCAAAGCTCCAAATCTTGAGTTCTACTGATCCAAAAATCCCGTAAGTAATGCCTAATTCATCTATACATCGTGTTTTATCGATTTAGAGCTTTAAAACGAGTTTTTGGTTCAGGAATTTCTTGAATTCCCGATCAGCCAAATTAGGGTTTCGGAGTATCCGGAAGCCGGATTGAGCCCAAATTTCATATACGAGCTTCCTGCAGCGAGGTAATCAATCATCTAGTTCTAATCCCTGAATTTCGGCTATTATTTAGGCCGGGGTCCAAACCGCTGAATTTAGCTCCGGCCAGGGTTTGATGTGTTTTTATCGAGAATTTGACCCGGAGCCTAGAACTAATATTGACGGGGATACTGCAGGGGATATTAGGACGGTCTCGGATTTTAATTCGGGGTTCGTTTGTGAAATTGACGTTTTAGTACGGGAGGCTAGAACCGGTGTTTGAACGACCAGAACTGGTGAGGGATTAGCACGGCATACCGGGTTTGTCGTATCACGATAATTATATTGATGCTTAGAATTGATCTAGGTGAATTAGAATGACATGATTAGGGGTGTATGAGCTTTTATGCTATATGATGAACCATGGATTGTTGTATGATATTATTGACTTGCCCTAGCCGATATGAACCTTGTTTATGTTGATGATTGCATACATATTGCCATTTGTGGCTTAATTGTTGATATGACTTCATGGTTGTTCGATAAGGGGTTTTGACATGGTGTGATATTATGGTTGTATTTGGATCCATAAGTGGGGGAATAAACTTCCCAGGGTGATATTATGATATTTAAGGAGGATGACTTGCACGAGGGTTTATCCCGAGGAAGTGCAATTATACGACTCCTGGTTTACCTATGTTGAGCCAATTATGGGCAGGTCAAGTACATGTGCAAGTAACGAATTATGATTAAGCAAGATGATATATGAATCATGTATAAGGATACCAAATATGAGTGTTGTGGTCTCACGGTCAACTACATAGTAATTAGGGCTCCCTATGCTATTACTCTATTATGATATGTATGATAGTCACACCTCTCATGTGGTGGTGACTGAAGAATTCTTACGAGATATGACCACACCCAGAGCGGTGTTGGGGTATGACTACACCCATAGTGGTGTGGGGTATGTATGACCACATCCGACGGGATGTTGGGGTATGTATGACTACATCCGACGGGATGTGGGGTATGTTTCCCGGGAGAGTTATTAGCATGGGAGTAGCCAGGCGCCTATGATTAAAACATGATAAGATGCATATGCATAAGTCAAAGTGGTTGAGTCTTTTTCTTATTGGGATATGAGGATGGCTGAGGTCCGATCCTAGTGTTTTGGCTTGTTTGCTAGATGTATGGTAGGGGTATGCTCTGTTATGAACTCACGATGCTATGATTATCTCACTCAGCTATGAGCTGACCCTCTTTTATTCTTCTTCTCTGCTTATGCTATGTGTAAGCAGATCATCAGCAGCAGCAGTAGATAAGTGTTAGGTGGGAGAGGAGCTAGAGTTGAAGCCAGGATGAGGTATGGTCTTCAACTATTCTGTGCTTGGACTACTACTTGGGATTTTGGCCAGTGATCCACACCTTTTTGTAAAAATGTTTTGAGAACATTTTCATGTGCATACTAGCTTCGAATGTAGTGTGAGATATCCACAGGTGTGGAAAGTTAATGATATGTGTATATGTTGTGTAACTGTGTAAGTTGTGACGATTATGGTATGTATAAGTATGGTATGCAGTTAGGAAGTATGAAAAGTGTGACTATGGCTAAGAAAAGCCAATGCATATGGTTGTGAGTATATATGTTTGTGATGAATTATTTTGCAGGTTAAGTTGCAAGAACTGTTAGCCCATTACGCGAGTTATTCATGTCGAAATTTTATTTAGGTAAATTTTGATAATTAATGTAACGCCCGAGATTAATTCCGCTGCAATTGTATAAACAATATGATTAGGCAAAACGTATAGGGTAGGGTGTTACAGTTTGGTATCAGAGCCCGGTTCCCTCTTTTTGCTGTTATGGCGTACTATACCCTATCGGAGGTTAAACACTCCTAAGGAGGGGAGTGCCCCATAATGACTTAAACTGGGAATTGAGTTTGACATGATTATGTGTATTGGTATGTTGGATGAAATTATCTGCATCATGGTTTTCAAAATTGAGTTTTGAACTTCTATGTTTTCAAGTAATTATTTTGGAAAATTTTTGTTTTAACCAAGTGAGAAATTTGGTGAGGAATGAATTTTGTGTGGATCAATCTAAGGCCAATATTTCCTTGTAGCTCGCACGGAAGTTGTGAAAATGTTCCTACTGACCAGTCGAGAGGAGTGGGGGCGGTTGATGCAAGACCGCCAGTATTAGACTATGCAAAGATGAAGAGTTTGGGTGGTAGGGACTTTAAAGGAGATGTGAGTCCGGATGCTGTGGTAGAGTGGTTGAGGGAGATGGAAGATGTGTTTGAATATCTTTATGCGACCCCAGAGGAAAAAGTACAATATGTTGTTTTTCTCCTAAAGGGGTACGCGAGGAGCTGGTGGTCTTCAGTCTCTAGAGTTAATGGTGAACGAGTTCAGTTCACCTGGGAGGAGTTCCTGAAGGCCTTTAAGACAGAGTTTCTTCCCGAAGCTTTTATCAGGGCAAAGAACAATGAATTTGCCAACCTTAAGCAGGAGAATATGACAGTTACTGAGTACACCATCAAGTTTGTTCGACTGCTTTACTTTGAGGATGGGTTGGCGGATACTGAGCAAAAGAAGAAGATGAGATACTTGCATGGTCTGCGCATAGGATTGAAAGAAAAGATCCACAGGGTTGATGAAGAGAGCATGGCCACAATCAAGGAGGCTGCACTTAAGTATGAAGCCTATGAAGTTGAGAGCCGAGAGGAACACAAGGCTAAAGAAGAGGAGAAGAAGAGGAAGTTTGGAGTAAATTATGCTGGACCTCGTTACCCACCCAGGAGAGGTCCTAGCAGTTTTGGGAGAACACAGAGTCAATCTATGTCGGGAACATCATACAGGGCACCAATTTCCTCAGCCACACAATTTCCATTTTGTCAAGTTTGTCAGAAGAGGCATCTTGGAGAGTGTAGGAGATTTTCTCGTGTATGCTTTCAGTGTGGCCAACCTGGGCACATCATGAGGGATTGCCCGCATTCGAGAGAAGTAAGAGCTACACAGTCCGAGCCTTCAGTGCAATTTAGTAGAGCCCCATTCAGGGGTGGTTACCAGGGAGGCCGTAGTGGATTTCAGAGTGGTCGTGGTGGTTCACAGGGTGGTAGAAGTGGTGGTCGAAATCAACCATCAGGAAGTGGTACGCAGGGTACCAGAGCACAGGGAGCACCAAGGGTTTATGCAATGACTCGAGGTGAGGCAGAAGTGGCACCAGAAGTTGTGACTGGTATGCTTTCTATCCTTGGCAAGCAATTATATGCTTTGATCGATACTGGTTCCTCTCACTCATTCATGTCATATACGTTTGCACATATGCTACGTTTAGTTCCAGATAAGCTAGGCTATACCTTATGTGTTAAAACACCTGTGGGAGATACCTTGAAGGTAGACTCAGTTATTAGAAGTTCCTTCATTTGTGTGGAAGGAGCTTTCCTAGCAGCAGATTTAATTCTGCTACCTTTTGATGAATTTGATGTCATCCTTGGAATGGACTTTCTGGCAACACATGGAGCTGTTGTGGATTGTCAAAAGAAAGAAGTGTTATTCAACACACCAGATAAAGGTCCTGTTGTATTCCGAGGCATTAAGAAAAAGGAGACTCGTGGTTTTCTTTCTGCCTTGGAAGCTTTTCGATTAGTGAAGGAAGGTTGTGAAGCCTTTCTTGCTCAAGTTACTATAGTAAATGATAAGAAGGTTGAGGATGTAGAGGTGGTAAGGGAATTTCCTGATGTATTCCCCGAAGAACTTCCCGGCCTTCCACCAGAAAGGGAAGTAGAGTTTGATATTGAATTGGTACCTGGCACAACACCAATTTCAATGGCACCATATAGAATGGCACCAATTGAGCTGAAGGAGCTTAAAGAACAATTGCAAGAATTGTTAGATAAGGGGTTTATTCGACCTAGCATCTCACCTTGGGGTGCACCGGTTTTGTTTGTCAAGAAGAAAGATGGTTCCATGAGAATGTGCATTGACTACCGGAGGTTGAATAAGGCGACAGTGAAGAATCGTTATCCCCTTCCAAGAATAGATGATTTGTTTGATCAATTGCAGGGTGCATCAGTCTTTTCTAAGATTGATTTGAGGTCTGGATACCATCAATTGAAAGTGGCAGATGGAGCAACTTCAAAGACTGCTTTTAGAACAAGATATGGGCATTATGAGTTCCTGGTAATGCCTTTTGGACTCACTAATGCACCAGCGGTATTTATGGCTCTTATGAACAGAGTTTTCCATGAATATCTTGATAAGTTTGTGATTGTGTTCATAGATGATATTCTCATCTATTCTAAAAGCGAGGAGGAGCACAAAACTCACCTTAGAATTGTGTTGCAAATTTTAAGGGAGAAACAATTATATGCAAAATTCTCAAAATGTGAGTTTTGGCTGAAGGAGGTAATATTTCTGGGACATGTAATTTCTGGAAGAGGTGTCGAGGTGGATCCGAAAAAGGTGGAAGCAGTGGTGAGTTGGACTCCACCAAAAGATGTGTCGGAGTTGAGAAGTTTTCTTGGCATGGCTGGTTATTATCGGCGGTTTGTCGAAGGATTTTCTAAAATTGCTGCACCATTGACTAAACTGTTGAGGAAGAATACTAAGTATGTTTGGGATGAATCATGTCAAAAGAGTTTTGATGAACTGAAAAAGAGATTGACCACAGCACCAGTACTTGCACTACCTTCAAGTCAGGGAGAGTTTGTGGTGTATAGTGATGCCTCGTATCAAGGATTGGGCTGTGTGTTAATGCAAGATGGAAGAGTTATCGCATATGCCTCTAGGCAATTGCGTCCTCATGAAGTAAATTATCCCACTCATGACTTAGAATTGGCAGCGGTGGTATTTGCTCTCAAGATTTGGCGACATTATTTGTATGGTGAGACTTTTAAAATTCTAACTGATCACAAAAGCTTGAAGTATATTATGGATCAGAAGGATTTAAATAGTCGCCAGAGGAGATGGATAGAGTTGTTGAAAGATTATGATTGTACCATTGATTACCATCCAGGTAAAGCTAATGTAGTTGCTGATGCTCTGAGCAGAAAGGGGAAGAAGAATATAAATGATCTGGTTGATTTGAGGGCAATGAATGTTGATTTGGAAGTGGATGGTGTAACAGGGTTACTAGCTCGGTTGAACATTCGACCTTTGTTGCATGACAAAATTCATGAGAAGCAGAAGGAGGACCCAGAGTTGGTAAAAATCATTCAAGACATTGAGGAAGGAAAAGAAAGCCCATTTGAAATGGTAGATGGCATGTTGAAGATTAATGGAAGAGCATGTGTTCCTAATGTTGATAACTTGAGGAAAGAGATCCTAGATGAAGCTCATTCTTCTGCTTATGCTATGCACCCAGGAGCAACTAAAATGTATCACACGATCAAACCATATTTTTGGTGGCGTGGGATGAAAAAGGAAGCGGCTGAACATGTTTTCACATGTCTAGTATGTCAGAAAGTTAAGGCAGAACATCAAGCTCCTGTGGGAAAACTGCAACCACTTCCAATTCCAGAATGGAAGTGGGAAAGAATCACAATGGATTTTGTATATGGTCTCCCATCATCAAGGGGAAAAGATGCAGTATGGGTTATTGTGGACCGACTGACCAAATCGGCTCACTTTTTACCCATTAGATGGAAACCATCACTGGAGACTTTGTCTCAACTATATATTAAGGAGATCGTCAGATTGCATGGTGTGCCAATTTCTATTGTCTCTGATCGAGACCCGAGCTTCACATCTCGGTTTTGGCAAAGTTTACATGATGCCTTGGGAACTAAACTGCATTTTACTTCAGCTTATCATCCTCAAACAGATGGGCAGAGTGAACGAACCATCCTTACCTTAGAAGAGTTACTTCGATCATGTGTAATGCAATGGGAGGAATCATGGATTGACCATTTGCCCTTAATTGAGTTTGCTTACAACAACCAGTACCATAGTAGTTTGGGTGTTCCACCATATGAAGCACTTTATGGGAGGAAGTGTAGAACACCATTATGTTGGGATGTAGAAGGAGCAAGGCAAATCTCAGGGCCAGAGATAGTCCAGATCACAGTTGACAAGGTCAAGAAAATCAGGGAGCGGTTGAGGGTGGCTCAAGATCGACAGAAAGTTTATGTTGACACGAATAGGCGTGAAGTTAATTTCGAAGTGGGTGAGAAAGTATTTCTCAAAGTGTCACCATGGAAAGGGGTGATGAGATTTGGTAAGAAAGGAAAGCTTGCACCTCGATATATTGGACCATATGAAACCACAGAGAAGATTGGACCCGTGGCATATAAACTAGCATTGCCTCCAGAGCTATCCCAAATCCACAATGTATTTCATGTTAGTATGCTGAAGAGGTACAAAGTGGATCCTTCCCATGTTATACAACCAGAAGAGATCGAGTTGGGTTCAGATTTAACTTTTGAGGAGGTTCCAGTTGAGATTGTTGATTACCAGATTAAGAATCTTCGTAGGAAGGAAATCCCAATGTTGAAAGTGGTTTGGAGAAATCAAGATAGTGAGGGTGCTACATGGGAAACTGAAGCAAGTATGCGAGAGAAGTACCCTGAGTTGGTAGCAACCTACTTTACAGGTTAACAATCTCGCTTAATAAGTTATGTTTTGAACTTGCTGATGTGCTTTTGTTGTGATAGCCCAGTATAGGTTTTGAAACCTAAACATGGGAACTTGAGGTGTTATGTGTTACTTTCTATGTTATGAATTGCCTAACCTAAGAGTTAGGTAATGACTTTATGTATGATAGACCATGTTAAGGGTAAGTAAGAGGAGTTAGAGTACGACTCAAGGTTAGATTTCGAGGACGAAATCTTTTAAGGAGGGGAGAATTGTAACATCCCGTTACGGCAAAACCCATATTTCGATCGCTAGAAAATTTCACGATTTAAAATCGAGCATTTCGACACTATTTTGACGAAAATCGGATTATCGATCGATCGGATAAGTATACGTATTAATTATATATATAATATATTATATATATATATATATATATATATATATATATATATTAGTAAGTAGTCGGAGAGGCAGAGCCATTATTTCTTCTTCTTCTTTCATTCGGTTGAGAGAAAGCCGAGAAGCAGAGCTCGCACAGAGCTCATATGAAAAAATTTCAAAGCTCCAAATCTTGAGTTCTACTGATCCAAAAATCCCGTAAGTAATGCCTAATTCATCTATACATCGTGTTTTATCGATTTAGAGCTTTAAAACGAGTTTTTGGTTCAGGAATTTCTTGAATTCCCGATCAGCCAAATTAGGGTTTCGGAGTATCCGGAAGCCGGATTGAGCCCAAATTTCATATACGAGCTTCCTGCAGCGAGGTAATCAATCATCTAGTTCTAATCCCTGAATTTCGGCTATTATTTAGGCCGGGGTCCAAACCGCTGAATTTAGCTCCGGCCAGGGTTTGATGTGTTTTTATCGAGAATTTGACCCGGAGCCTAGAACTAATATTGACGGGGATACTGCAGGGGATATTAGGACGGTCTCGGATTTTAATTCGGGGTTCGTTTGTGAAATTGACGTTTTAGTACGGGAGGCTAGAACCGGTGTTTGAACGACCAGAACTGGTGAGGGATTAGCACGGCATACCGGGTTTGTCGTATCACGATAATTATATTGATGCTTAGAATTGATCTAGGTGAATTAGAATGACATGATTAGGGGTGTATGAGCTTTTATGCTATATGATGAACCATGGATTGTTGTATGATATTATTGACTTGCCCTAGCCGATATGAACCTTGTTTATGTTGATGATTGCATACATATTGCCATTTGTGGCTTAATTGTTGATATGACTTCATGGTTGTTCGATAAGGGGTTTTGACATGGTGTGATATTATGGTTGTATTTGGATCCATAAGTGGGGGAATAAACTTCCCAGGGTGATATTATGATATTTAAGGAGGATGACTTGCACGAGGGTTTATCCCGAGGAAGTGCAATTATACGACTCCTGGTTTACCTATGTTGAGCCAATTATGGGCAGGTCAAGTACATGTGCAAGTAACGAATTATGATTAAGCAAGATGATATATGAATCATGTATAAGGATACCAAATATGAGTGTTGTGGTCTCACGGTCAACTACATAGTAATTAGGGCTCCCTATGCTATTACTCTATTATGATATGTATGATAGTCACACCTCTCATGTGGTGGTGACTGAAGAATTCTTACGAGATATGACCACACCCAGAGCGGTGTTGGGGTATGACTACACCCATAGTGGTGTGGGGTATGTATGACCACATCCGACGGGATGTTGGGGTATGTATGACTACATCCGACGGGATGTGGGGTATGTTTCCCGGGAGAGTTATTAGCATGGGAGTAGCCAGGCGCCTATGATTAAAACATGATAAGATGCATATGCATAAGTCAAAGTGGTTGAGTCTTTTTCTTATTGGGATATGAGGATGGCTGAGGTCCGATCCTAGTGTTTTGGCTTGTTTGCTAGATGTATGGTAGGGGTATGCTCTGTTATGAACTCACGATGCTATGATTATCTCACTCAGCTATGAGCTGACCCTCTTTTATTCTTCTTCTCTGCTTATGCTATGTGTAAGCAGATCATCAGCAGCAGCAGTAGATAAGTGTTAGGTGGGAGAGGAGCTAGAGTTGAAGCCAGGATGAGGTATGGTCTTCAACTATTCTGTGCTTGGACTACTACTTGGGATTTTGGCCAGTGATCCACACCTTTTTGTAAAAATGTTTTGAGAACATTTTCATGTGCATACTAGCTTCGAATGTAGTGTGAGATATCCACAGGTGTGGAAAGTTAATGATATGTGTATATGTTGTGTAACTGTGTAAGTTGTGACGATTATGGTATGTATAAGTATGGTATGCAGTTAGGAAGTATGAAAAGTGTGACTATGGCTAAGAAAAGCCAATGCATATGGTTGTGAGTATATATGTTTGTGATGAATTATTTTGCAGGTTAAGTTGCAAGAACTGTTAGCCCATTACGCGAGTTATTCATGTCGAAATTTTATTTAGGTAAATTTTGATAATTAATGTAACGCCCGAGATTAATTCCGCTGCAATTGTATAAACAATATGATTAGGCAAAACGTATAGGGTAGGGTGTTACATCGTCTCTGCGCCGTATTCTCGGAATTAGAGTCTCACAAAGTTTGTGATATGTGACTCTGGATGGAACCGTCAACTGAAAACTACTACCACCAACGAATTTGACACCCAAATTATCCTCTACTTTCTCCGATTTCCACCGAACAACTAGTTCAAATCTTCTAAAATCACTACAAAAAAACAAACTCACTAATTAAAAACTAAACACAATCATAATAGCATTTGAATAATATAATTACAAAAATAAATGTGTCTCTTACCTAGCCATTTTTGCAGCAGCAACCAGAGCTCTCTCCTCTATTTTGGACGATTTTTTTTGTGGTGTGAATCTGAAACGAAATGTCTGTCTGGGTTTTATAGGGTTGGTGGCCAATCCACCTACTCGCCTCAGTCTCGGGCGCCACCGCCGGAGTCTTGATTTCCCACCTACTCGCTTCAGTCTCGGGCGCCGCCGCCTGAGACTCGGGCGCCACCGCCCGAGTCTAATAAAACGGTCCAAAAACCAAGTCTTAAGCGGCGGCGCCTGAGTCTCAGGTGTACCCGCCAATTCTGATGTATAAAACACAATATCTTTGTCAATAGTTATTAATTGGCCATATTCGTGGTAAATTTAAAAAAAAAACAATATTTATGTCATTGTTCCAATTATGGTTTCTTTCTTGGTCTTTTAATTAACATAATGAATAATTCTAATGTTTTTCGCATAAATTATATACCCAATGAGTAGACCTGCCCCGATCCGCGCTCCATGATAAATTACCCGACCCGAACTCGACCTGCTACAAGACGGGTATGAGTATCGAGATACCCTTCCCGACCTGCCCATTGCCATTCCTAGGGCGGCGATTGAATGTTGTCTGCCTGCTTGGCGGCGATCGTAAGAGAAATCTAATTTCATACGACAGGCGGGGGCCGGAAAGTAAGAGAAGGGGAAGAGGATGATAAAACCGGGGAGGAAAATAGTCCAAAAATTAATAGAGAGGAATTACTATCTAGAAAGATATCGCTGGGGTGAGGTTAAGTATCCCGTCATCGAAACAGAAGCTCCCAGCCAAATCCCTAGTCAACAAATAGCGGCAAGCAAGGCAAGCAATCCGGATTTGTTTGTTGTAGGTCAGACGGAATTGAATTGGAATGGGAGCAAGCAGCGACCCTAATCAAGACGGCGGCTCCGATGAGCAGCAGAAGCGATCCGAGATCTACACCTATGACGCTCCCTGGCACATCTACGCAATGAACTGGAGCGTCCGCCGCGACAAGAAGTACCGGCTCGCCATAGCCAGCCTCATGGAGCAGTACCAGAACCGCGTTGAGATTGTTCAGCTCGACGATTCCAACGGCGAGATCCGCTGCGACCAAAACCTCTCCTTCGAACACCCTTTCCCTCCGACGAAGACCATGTTCATCCCTGACAAGGACTGCCAGAAGCCGGACCTCCTGGCCACCTCCAGCGACTTCCTCCGCGTCTGGCGAATCTCCGACGACCGGGTGGAGCTCAAGAGCCTCCTCAACGGCAACAAGAACAGCGAGTATTGCGGCCCTCTCACCTCCTTTGACTGGAACGAGGCCGAGCCCAAGCGAATTGGCACCTCCAGCATCGACACCACCTGCACCATCTGGGACATAGAGCGCGAAACAGTCGACACCCAGCTCATTGCCCACGATAAGGAGGTCTACGACATCGCCTGGGGCGGCGTCGGCGTCTTCGCCTCCGTCTCCGCGGATGGCTCCGTCAGGGTCTTCGATTTGCGGGACAAGGAGCACTCCACCATTATCTACGAGAGCTCTGAGCCTGATACCCCCTTGGTCCGCCTGGGATGGAACAAACAGGACCCCAGGTACATGGCCACCATCATCATGGACAGTGCCAAGGTTGTCGTCCTCGACATCCGCTTCCCTACCCTACCCGTGGTTGAGTTGCAGCGGCACCATGCCAGCGTCAACGCTATCGCCTGGGCACCTCATAGCTCTTGCCACATTTGCACCGCTGGAGACGATTCCCAGGCCTTGATTTGGGATCTCTCCTCCATGGGCCAGCCTGTTGAGGGCGGACTCGATCCCATTCTTGCTTATACAGCGGGCGCCGAAATTGAGCAGCTGCAGTGGTCCTCTTCCCAGCCTGATTGGGTTGCTATTGCCTTCTCTACCAAGCTCCAGATTCTCAGGGTCTGACCTGATCCGGCCTACTTACCTATTTATAAGTAAACTTTTTTCGTCTTTGCCAACTCCCCACAATTCACAATGGTGTATGCACGCATGTCTACACTACACTTGCTGGTGAGTGCCCCCATGTAATTTCAATTTTAACCTCCTGGATAGGGTAGCTACAATTTCTTTTTCCTTAATGTGGTGTGAGGTGGAGTGAAGGGGTGAAACTTGTTTGGCGTGTACTTGTTCTTAATACTAACTTCATGCGCTGCAACAACTTTGAGTTAGTTTCTACTTCTCCTTTACTTGATTGCTTATGATTTATAAGCTTGTTCTGCACGTGTGTTATGTTCTCTCTGCTCTGCTTGTGGGGGCGTGTTGCTAATGGTATATGAACTTCCAGATGTCATACCTCTGTAAGCTTGCTGTAAGGATTGTACATGTCGGTGAACGAATCCTCTTTTAGATGTACACTCCTGAAACACTTAAATTTGAGTATCAACGGAATAAATGTAACAGTTTAATGTTCTTCAGAGTTGGAGGAGAAGATCATTTTGGCGGGCAGCAGATTCCGATTAAGTGATGCATTTCCTGGACGCACTTGGTTGATCAGATATAGAGGTAGATAGCTAGGATAGGAGCTCAGACCGATATGCAATATGTCAACCAGTGGATACAAGTTTAATCAGAAAGCTGTGTACCACGAGGCACGAGGAGTGCTCAGAACAGTAAACGCGGTTTTTGTTCCTTTTGCACTGTTTTTAAACTCATAATAATTATGATGAGCCTACAATACTTTGCTGTCCGAGCCTCCGAGGTAGGCCTCTGATTGTAGCTGCATCTGTCCCTTCAGTGCATTCTCTAAAGGAAGTGTTATACATTGGGGTATCTGTAGATTGTTTCAAGTGCCAGTAGCTTTGCTTCGCATCAGAATCATGTTAGCTGGACATTGGTTTGGTTTGGGTGCCGATAGAATTTCTGACAAACCGAGCAAGGAACCAATCAGTCGTTTTTTGTCCCATTCTCTCAGACCTGTCACAAGTAGATTCTCCTTGCCATAAACGTAAAGAAAATTGTACAAGCTATCCCCGTATGTATCTTCCTGTAACTGTAAGTGTCACCACCATTATTGTTACTGGGAAACATTCAGCTGCCAAGAAGAAATCAAGGTGGCCGGTCGATGTTTTAACAGTTTTGGAAACATGGAGTTTGAACAATGAAGTGATGTGGATCATACCCGACTAAGCCAACACAAACTTGGGGTGTGAGACCGAACTCTACATCACTGGTGTCACTGATCCAAAAGAGCCGTGCCCAGGCTCGACAATAAACCACTCACAACTACAAGATTATCAATCCCTCAACTAACTCAAAGCGGGTTCTTTGTGTTTTGCACATCAGCAATCAGCAAGTGCTATGAGCTGATCAACTACTCCTGGATCGGCCAGAGTACTCGTGTCTCCAAGCTCATCCAATTGCCTGGACGCAATTTTCCTCAGAATCCTCCTCATAATCTTACCACTTCTTGTCTTCGGGAGGCCAGGAGCCCAGTGTATCCTATCTGGTGCGGCAAAGGGTCCTATCTGGAAGGGAGAAACATATCCACCACTTCAGGCTATATTCAAACATAACAGGCCCCGAGGGCAAAGCTCCAAATAAATAGAACCTAACTATATAGTTGAGGATGCATTCTTAAAAGTTTTATCTTCAGCAAATTTGAGAAACCACTTGCTCTTTCATCAAGTTTGCACTTTTAGTCTTTGTTACAGGTTTTAGGTTATCTATATATACAGTATGCAATACGAATGGAAATGCTCAACTTTCATGCAGGAGAAGATGAATCTAAGTAACAAAAGTAAATGTTTTCTTCTATTTAACCTGGAATAAAATCACTCAAGAGTTTGTTGGTTTTGAGTATGACCTGATTCCGCACAGTAGTTATAAGGTTTCGTCGGAGTTCTTCACTGTAAGGAATGCCATCCACAAGGGTTACAAAGGCATATATACCCTGCCCCTTAACCTGCTAGCCAATGAACAGAAGGGTTTGTCAATTGTCAGATTCACTGCCTTGGAGTATAAGATACCATCAGGACCTCTTTTTTAATTCTAAGCTGGATTTATGAGACATGCCTCATGCTCAACACCAACCACTGCAGCTTCCGCGCATTGGGGATGAGATACAAGAGCAGATTCCACTTCCGCTGTCCCTATCCGATGCCCACTGCAAAACAAGAAAGCATCACTCGAAAGGGAAGAATATGAAAGCATAAGAAAGTGATTGCTGGTGTCCTTTGCATTTCTAATCTAGATTTTTGTTCTGCTTCTTGCTAAAGAGAGTGCCCAAATGCTGTAATTTTCTGGATGGCTGGTCTGGCAGGGTACTAATTGTGGATACCTGTTCTCCATGTCCGTCTTAGTAAGATTTATCTCTTAACATTGTCTATTAAAGAGGAAAAAGTGCAGTAGCCCAAACAGACATAACCTCGGAAGTCAGAACATTTCGTTCATCCAGAATCTTTTTTTTTTTTCATTTTGGGCCTTTTCTTGTTCATTTTTCTCACCAGTATTTTATAGGAACCTTAATTTGAGATATCAAATAAGAATAGACAAGATGGGAAAAGGCTTTTGACATTCGAATATTTGATCTCACCTGACATTGATGACATCATCAACTCTTCCAGTAAGCCAGTAGTACCCATCTTTGTCCCTGGCGCACAAGACCTAATTGTCAATCATTCAGCCCTAGTTCCCAGCCAAATGCTGGGGAACCAGAGCTTTCCATTCATGGGTGACATTAAGATGATAAATGAAGATGAGAGAATTACAATTTGATGTTATAACCCATACCTGCTGCAGCCATCACCGCTAAAATAATAACCAGGGAATGGCTTGAAGTACGTGGTTTCGTATCTTTCATGATCCCCGTAAAGAGTTCGAAACGTCCCAGGCCATGAGCTTTTCACGCAGAGATACCCACTACACTCTCCTTCTATCTCAACACCCTTTTCATCCACTATTACAGGCTGAAGGTGCACCAGCCAAAGATGAACGAATGCGAGTTAGCCAATCAACAATCAACCAAATCCGGAAACAGAATTAAGAGAGCTCAGATAGAATCAAAGTACCTGAACACCAAAGAAAGGGAAAGTAGCAGAACCAGGCTTCTGAGGCCAGGCACCCGGTAAAGGAGCAATCTGACAGGTATGCAATATAATGTGAATGAACTGTAACAAGAAAAGAACCACAGAAATATAAAGTGTTGAATAAATTCATCTATAGTACCATGAAGCCACCGGTTTCAGTCTGCCACCAAGTGTCGGATATCGGGCACCTCGAATCTCCTACTACATTAAAAAACCACCTGCAACAAACAGTGTATTGAGAGAGAGAGAGAGAGAGAGAGAGAGAGAGGTGATCGTGCTTCCAGAAAAGAAAAAACCTCCATGCACTTGGATTGATAGGCTCGCCTACACTGCCAAGCACTCGTAAGGACTTGCGGGAATAGCGCGTCACATACTGCATACACATAATAGTTTGCATCAATTTGCTATTCAATGATGTTTGCTCTGATGGTACTAGCTTCTTCAACCCTGGGCAGTACCGATCCTTGAAGATCATAATTATAAAAGATAACCAACAGAAGTTTTTAATGAATGTTTAATTGTTTATAGTACATGAGATATGTTGGTTCATAATCAGTTAAGTAACATGCAGTTCGTTTATACTCTCAGACTCCAGATGCATTGATAACCCTACTTAGAGAAAAGGAGCTGAAACTGTAATCATATTCCGGACGACATTAGAAGTTAAGATGCCTCTACATGTACCCTACAACAGTGTCTTACCGCATCGCCATCACGCATGAGGGACCGTACCAATGTGGGGGCAGTGTAGAATATTGTCACTTTGAATTTGTCAACAATATCCCAGCAGCGACCTGGATCAGGATAATTTGGTGCCTGCAGGCAAAAGTACTTATGCTACCACAGATCCAGGTCCATTGAACAGAACTTAACACAAATGAAATAATCACCACAGATAACACATCTGGCAAGTAATCATGCTACAGAGGAAGGCAATGACTAAGAAGACTGAAGCTACGTAAGTAGTCTATGATTAGTTTTGTCTTAAAAAGTAATCGGACAAACAAATTCCAGAATTACCCCTTCATAAATGACAACTGTAGCGCCATTGAGCAAAGGTCCGTAAGTCACATAGCTGTGGCCAGTGATCCATCCACAATCAGCTGTGCACCTATCATTAATAGAAAGCCCTGACTAATATTTCCACCTCGTATTGTATGGAAGCCATGATAACTTTGGAAAGGGCAAAGAAGCTCCAAGAAGGTTGCAGAAGCTGTGATTACCAGTAGATGTCAGAAGGTTTATAATCAAACGCATACTTGAAAGTCGTAGCAGTGTAAACCATATATCCTCCAGTTGTATGGAGAACACCCTGAGGACAGCTCCTAGTTAGAAAATTGGCAAAGAAAGAAAGAAACAACTCCATTAGCTTAAAATTAAATACGGAGTTTAGATACCTTTGGTTTACCAGTGCTACCACTAGTGTACAGCAGGAAAAGGGGATCTTCTGCATCAACCCATTCCACCTCACAAATGGTTGAGTATGTTGGAACGACATCCTTAGAGACAAGGGTTTTTTTTTTTTTTTTTTGTGTGTCAAAATTCCGAATGAATAAGCAATATGAAGTACAGCAGACTGCCCAACCATACTATGGCCAAATAGAAGACAATAAAATTATACATGATATCATGGAGACCCATGTAAAACATGTTTAAGAAAACAAGCTATCTGCATTTTCACATAGCACTTATGGTCTCTTGTATGCCTTTGGGGTGGAAGCTAATATGTTTTACATATGATTGAGCATGTTGGAACGACATACTTAGAGACAAGTTTTTTTTTTTTTTTTTTTTTGTCAAAATTCCGAATGAATAAGCAATATGACGTACGCAGACTGCCCAACCCTATGGCCAAATAGGAGACAATAAAATTATGCATGATATTGAGGAGATCCATGTGAAACATGTTTAAGAAAACAAGCTATCTGCATTTTCACATAGCACGTATGGTCTCTTGTATGCCTTTGGAGTGGAAACTAATATGATGGAGAAGATGTCATCTACTTACTTGCCACCATATGTCTCTCCCATCCTGCCATTTTGTGGTTTCCCTCATCATGGCAGACCGATTTTCATAAGTTAAGCAAGCATCTTCACAATGAAAAAGAGAGAGAGAAAACTCAGTAATGGAACCAAACTTTAAGTTCGGAAAATTGGAATCATGAGCCATTCTTTTTCCATATATATAAGGCTTCTCAAACAGCATATTGACCCAACAACGCCCCACCAGAGTCGAACTTTACTCTACTTTGCCTTATTCATAGCAGGTTTGTCATAAACCACTCATATTAGGAAACAAGATTTTGGATTAGAACTGGCAATCAGATATGCAAGTTGAGAATGAAAAATGAGAGAAACAATTTTCCACAGAAGGAAGTAAAAGAAAATTCTTATTGTCATGTACTCTACTCTAGATCATTGTGATAGACGTGACATACCAACTGAGATGCCATTTTTAGCGGATTCACTAAGTGCAGCATCAACTATGTCTTTGAGATGGATGACCTTGGAACCTCTCTTGACCGCATTGCAGGTTAAAACAACTTTCGGTTTGCAGTCCATGATCCTCTGAGCAAGAGAATCTGCAGAGAACCCTGCAAATACGACCTAATGTACATTAAGGGTAAGAGACATCAGCTGGGAGAACTGAATCTAAGGTGAAAGGGAAAAACTGGGGCAGCACTACCGAGTGAACAGCTCCGATGCGAGCGCATGCAAGCATAGCAATAGGAAGTTCCATAAGCATTGGTAGGTAAATTACTACTGCATCACCCTTTTTAACACCTATATCTCTCAAGTAGTTGGCAACCTACAAAAGAGAAGGTTCAAGTGGAACATGTGAATTTGGAGAACACAAAGAAAAAGTCATCTGAAATTCAAGTATTCAACTCCAGCTTATATGGACAATCCAAGCCTAAGACTAGAGGAAGGAGAAAGTAAGAAAGACCTGGCAAACTTGGCTAAGAAGCTGGGTGTAGGTTAGAGAATCGTGGAAACCCCGCTCATTGCCTTCCCAGTGAAAAGCAATCTTATCACCGTTTCCAGAATCTACATTTCTATCCAGGCAGTTGTAGCAAATGTTGGTGATCCCGCCTTTAAACCACTGCACGAAAATTTGTGAACTAGTACGACATTTAAATGATTTCTCGTATCATAAAATTTCGCGGTCAGGTATTCCAAACACGTTCGAAAGGGGGTGATGTGGATAGATGAATGATAATATGGAGAACTGAAAGGTAACCTGCACGTAGACATTGCCGTTGCGTATGTCGAAGTTCTCCGAGCAAACAGTATCTCCCCACTTGCTTTTCCAGAGGAACTGGGAAGCAATATCAGACCAAAATCCAGCAGGATCTTCCACGGACCTTTTATACATTTCCAAGTACTGAACAAAGACGAAAGGAGGCTTTAAGTCAACGGAGTGATTAGAATAGAGGGTGAATGGAAAGAGGAAAAATGAAGAGTGAAACCTTTTGCGCGGAGGGAAGCAAGGCCTGGCGAGCGAAGTCATCGCTGGGGAAGACAAGATCGTCCTCTTCGGAAGCAAGAGCTTCACCCAAAATGACGGCGTTGAGACGAGGAATCTTACCTGCGCCAGACGGCAGGACTGCCATTGACTCAACATGCCGGAGGTGATTAGTGGTCGTTTTGAGGCTGCAATTGGCCATCCCAAGAACCGAAGAAGAGGAAGCAGCAGCTGTGTGTTCTGATTGAGAGAAAGAATGAGAAACGAGGAGGAAGGCCTGGGTTTGGGGGGCTTTGACTGCTCTCCTCGTTGATCTGAATTTGGATTTTTTATTATTGTTACAGCGATGATCCAATATTGGCGGAGTCAGGAGGGGTTTGATATATGTAACGGGGGGAGAATCATGTGTTCGTAGTCCAACACCAACTCCTCCCGCTGTGAACGAGGAGGAAATCATCCTTCCTTCCTTGCCTTCCGCCTTCCGTCCTTGCCTTCCGCGCTGTACCTGTCCCCTACATTTCTTTATTTCGTTTGTTGGATTTGACGGACAGAACAGAGCACACCAGTATGGGTGGAACCGTGGAATTATAACTGCCCGCACCGGTTAACTACACCCACAAATTGGATAACCCTAAACCGACAGCAACGCCAATTATGTTTAGTATATTAGAATAACAATTATAGGTATAGCGTACACATCAATTGCTGGATTGGATTGAAGTATCCATGGATTAAGTGAATTGGATCAAATAGGTTATAAGTTGGTGGATTCATGAATTGTATCAATTGGATTGGTGGTTTGAGCTGGATCGTTGACCATTAACCGTCCAAATTGACGGTCAAACCACACGTCCAGACAATTGAGTTTATATGGTGGATAGTTGAGGCTAGGATAGCAATTTGAAACTACGAGCCTGATTACATAGGTAAATTTCGAGTAAGAATAAGATATTAACCCTTAATTTTAAGAGTGGTCAGATTTAAGGGGTGAGATTAAAAGATTTGTAATTCTCCTTACTTTTTTTAATCGTATTGTCTCTTATTTGTTTTAAATGGATTTTTTTAAGATGGAATCGTTTTGTTGTGATCTACAAAATTATATTCACTTTTAATATATTTTGAGGAAAAAGATTTACGTACCACCCATTACCACTTGTTGCCAACTTGGTACCACTCTACACAACCTTCGTTTTTACTAAAATTTTGAGAGAAAAAAATCACGGAATGAACGAGTTCATCATGATATATTATGTTTTACAAATTTCAGGGAGGAATCTCAGGACCAAATAAACCACAATATACCACCCTGGTATAAGATGGTAACTAGTTGTAGACGGTGATTAAATGTGATAAATGATGATTAGTATATTTCTCTTATCATGTATATACCATTCTACACTATGACATATTCATGCCACCATGGTACACTTCCATACCATCATGATATACTCATATGTACTATCTATCATTACCACTACTGTATAAATTGATAATATATGCCTCAATTTTTTTATTCAAAATATATCAAAGTGAATTTCATTTTGAAGAACACAATTTAAAAATTTTTTGGGAATTTTTTTATTACAAAATAAAATAAAACTGATATAGCTGTGAGAATTCAAGGGATAATACTATTAAAAATATAAACTTTTAGCAAAATTGTCATTTATATTTGGGTAATGACTATTTATTAATCAAAACTTTTAGTTAGTAATTTTGTTAGTAATTTTGACTTGGCAATATGATACTGACTTGGAAGAGACATTTGAAGGTTAACATTCCAAAATTTAGTATTTTAACTAAGAACAGAGCTACAAAATCATTAACGATAACGTAAAAATGGATAATATTTTGATGCACTATGAAAAATTTGGCTAATTAATAGAATTATAATAGGTTTGGATAATATAAAAGAATCTAGAAAAAGATTGGATAAAAAATAGACATTACCCTTTATATTTTGAACTTTCAATAAACAAAAGGTCTAATACCACTAAAAATACCAACCTTTAGTGACTTTTCCATGTGTATTACGAAACTTTCGATATTACAATTGTACACCAACCGTTAATTTTTTCGGTTAATAGAAAATAAATATGCAATGATATGGTTATTGACATGGAATTTAAAAAGAAAAATTTTAAATTAAGAAAATGGGGTAAAACCGGCGGGTTACAAATTAGCCATCGCCGAGCTTAACGTCATGCTCCCGGTGCCGGCTCAACATTGCCCAAACCACTACTAATTTCCCAATGAAAAAGAACATATCTCCCCAAAATCCCCAATTTCGCCTCTCTACTTCTCCCCCAAATTTTCAATTTCAGTTCGTCTCTCAACTTCTTACCCAAATATCCAACTCCATCTCTACTAGCACCCCGCGTTGTTGACGGGGTAAATTACACACAATCTTCTTATTTGGTAAAATTTGAAATATAAACCCAATTGATAATAGTTCATTTGTTTTCGTAACTTTTGTAATAAAATCGTGTTTGTACAAAAGTTTTATCCCAAAAAATATGTTTACTAATACCTACAAAAGTTTTATCTAAAAAGTGTTGTATGCAAGTGTTTATGGGAGAAGTTCAAATTAAGCTATCCATGCGGATTGAGCGAATTAATGTTATTATGAAGATTAATTAAGTGAATTGATTCGTAATTTTACAAACAATAATAATAAGCAATAATATTCATAATAGGTTGAAAAAATGTTATATGAGATGAACGTAAAAATAGTAACAGGAAATAAATACTTGGGCCACCAATCCAACTGTCTAATTGATTTCCAGCCCACAGAAGAATGGGCGAATATTGAGCCACCAGTTTGAATGATCGGGAAGTGGAACCAAAGTCGAAGGCTGTATCCGTCCTTCACCAACCAATCGACTTCTTTCTGGTTCTAATCTTATCTTAGATTCTCAATATTTATGCTTCATCTTCCCCGGGTTCTTCAGCGATTCCTTCTAATCCTGTCTCTTCATACTCGCCAATCTGAGAATCCCTAGCACCGGGCTCGGCCTGTTGGGTGGGGAGTTTGATTATTATCTATTTTTTATGTGTTGTTACCACTTATAATGTGTGTAAATGACAAAGATCATTATGTAACTTGTATGTGTAGTTACCACTTATAATGTGTGTAATTAGCAAAGATTATTATTGTTTCCCTGTGAGAAACTTGCGTTGAAAATAAATTGATTGCACCTTTGACTTCTTTGGACAACGATCACTAAACACGGTTCACACCTCTTCAAACACAGTTCGAACGAGGGTGTTCGATGTTTACACGACTCTCGAGACAGATCTACATTAAGTTACTCCTACTCCTATGGAGGTTCTGAGAGAGCTCCAGATCTACGACTATTGATAAAAATTTGCAGAGGAAAGATAAGATTGATAAAACTTGACAAGTGGTGTCGAGTGGTAATTTTTGCCGGGCCTTCTCTGTCGCTCTATCCTCTTATTTATAGCCTTGAGTGGGTAACTGTCGTAGAAAAACTGCCTCGGATAACTTCCAAAAGGAACTGCCCCCTGCTTCTTCGGAACGTGGCTGAAGCAACGTGGCTGACGTGTCCTTTGAACGTGGGATGAGTAGCAGTTATCTCTCAACCGCCTATGTGCCTCTCTTGAAACCGTCGTAGGAGCTTGTAGCATGCCTCATATATCACGGTCATGGAATTCGGTTTGAGGTTTGAGAGAATTCGGGAACCCGGTATTCATAATTTCGGTTCGGTCGAAACCGAACCGACCGAATGCCCACCCCTAATTGTGAGGGTGCTTTAAAATTCTAAATCAATCTCATATAATCCCAAGGGGAGTACATACCAAAGTGGAGGCATATGTGAAAAATATGGTGCATGGAATGGAGGTTGCTGACTTTGAAACAAATCATGAGATGGGGACGAAGCCAACGGTGACTACGATATGATTTCAGTTGTTCAAATTCTTTTAGCTAATCAAAATACATAACCCATCAACCACATTAGGACAACCAAAATAAAAAGGAAATTTCATCCTAACAAATCTTCTAAACAAGCATAAAAATTCAAATTACTAGCCGCATAAAATTCCCAATTCTACTATGTAGGTGTAGGTTTGAGTACCATCAATTATTTTTTTCGGATAAGAAAAGAGGAGGTAGATCACCTCAGTCTCTAAGAAAATAAAAAACTTCAGCATCCATCGGTTCCGGGGTCATCCTCATCGCCATTGGCATTGAGTATCGGCGACTCCTTTTCCTCTATTTCTTTGCTCCATGTCCTCCTGACAATAACCCAAAAACCCATAACGAAACTTGCTTTAGAATCAAGCAAAGCAAATCGAACAAATAAATTAAAAGATCTAAACATGAAATTAACAAGACGCCACCAGAAATTGCTATGGCAGGGAAAATAATCAGCGAGAGATGCAGCGGCGTACTTGGTGAAGGTCGTTGAGATTGACGGCATCGAAGAAGTGGGGATGATGGCCGGTTGCTATTGAAGGTTGGAAGAGGGATCTGGGTGCGATCTATAAATAGTGTTGGGAAAGTGGTGATGGCTGCGAGGGGGAAGGGTTGGCGGTTAGCTGCGGTGGGAGCGAAGGGTGGATCCTCGAGGGAATCGCTGAGGAAGCGGAGAGTGCCTTCAAGAAATAGGAAGGAGAAGTGTCTATGGATTTTGTTCTTCATAGATGGGGGAGGGTTTGAGCTCGGGAGGAATGCCTACTCTCAAAATTAAAAGTAAAAATAAAGCCAAATAGACTAGGCTGGCAAACGAGGGGGCAAGTTGAAAATTTTCAGGGGTGGAATTTTTTTGGGATACCGTCGAAGAAATGCACCATTTGGACTTTATATTTTCCCTTCCCGCCCACCAACCAATTTTCACGGGAACCATCTCATATTATTGTTTAGCAACCAATGGTTACGGGAATATTCTACAGTGATATATAATTTACTTTCAATCATTAGAGTATACCCGTGACATGAATTTTCCGTGAGTGAAGATGTATATTCTTGTAGTGACGTTCAGGTGCTGAAACATTGGATGATTACTTGATTGTGTTTGAAGTTGGTCAGAATCCGACGCTCCTATCCCAGAGACTTCATAGTCCTCTGCAGATTTCACTACCAGTAGAGGCGAAGTCGGGATTCTTGGAATTTCAATGAAGACTTTGTCATATCTTCCTTTACCCACCAATTCCCTTCGACTCCACCTAATCTCCAATGCCGATGACGGTGATGGATCTCGATAGGGGTAGTTAGCTATGACAAGTGTGTTTGCTTTGTTTCTCGTTTGAAAATGTGGATTCGACAATCAGATTCAAAGGAGATTCCTTGATATACCGAATTATATAAACATATCGACTATAACTAATTTCAATAATCCCATATACAGTTAATCGACGGTGGAGTATGTGTCTCCAAGTCTCTGAATTTAAGTCTACATAGAAATAGTGCATTAGTGCTCCCATAAGTTCCAAATCGTTAGGGCATGGGATCTCAATTTTGGTCTCTATTTTCCCCCCTTCTCACAATAAGGGGCATTGTTATCTAAAGAACGAGTTGATCATACTTTGATTATTTGAAGAAGAAATGGAACCAAATCCATGATTATGTTAAAGTTAACCATGGACGATCTTGGGTGTTTCTGTCAGACCAAAATGAACAAGCTCTTGGGCAATGGCGTAGCCAAAAATTTATCTAAGGTGGGTCAAAAGTGAAAAAAAAATATAAAGTATGTTGCAAAATGTGTCCATCTTTTGAAAATTTTCTAAAATATATTCATCATGCAAATTATGAGGGATGTTAAGATATCACAACGAAAAATCGTTCATGATTCCACAACTCATCTTATTCTGAAGTGTTTCTTTACTTTGCTAATTGCATAAGTGCTCTTTCAACACTTGAATGACAACAGATAGCAACAGACAACCCTAAGACAAAACATTACTTTTCGAGTTTTTGTATATGCTAAACTATCTTATCGAATATATGAATCAAAAGTAAATAGAGATCATAAAACATTACCTTTCGTAAAATTATCTACAATAATATAGAGATCTTTTATTCAATCAACAATCATATAAATCAATTTACTCCATATTTGTAGGCTAAATTGCAAGCTTGGTCACGAGAATTACATCAAAAGTTCACGTTTGCCACTAAAATTAATTTATTCCATTCGTAGTCACTTAAATTAGGTTAACAGTCCAAGTTTGGTCGCTGGCCGTTAGTCTCCGTTAACTTTTGGTGATGTGGCGGTCAACTCTTATAGTTGACCGTTAAAGAGTTGGTCACTCATTTAACGATCAACTATAAGAGTTGACTGCCACATCAGCAAAAGTTAATGGAGACTAACGACCAATGACCAAACTTGAACTGTTAACCTAATTTAAGTGACTATGGATGCAATAAATTAATTTTAGTGACAAACGTGAACTTTTGAAGTAATTCTAGTGACCAAACTTGAAATTTAGTCATATTTTTTGGGCCAAGGTGGTGCAAATGGCCCACCTTGGCCTCGTGTGGCTCTGTCACTGCTCCTGGGTGTTTAAGTTTATGATGATGTGGAGAAACGATTATACTTAGAATGGTTGATTCGTATGTCTAAACTTTTACGGTACTGTTAGTATCCAAAATCTAAATGAATGTGATGGACCATGTATTCAACCGACATTATAATACGTTACTTTTACTGGGAATCAATTAGCCACACCAAAAATGCACAAAATACACCTTTTTGTTTCTCCTTTACAAGTAGTGAGAAGCATAAACGAGATCGACACGGTGTTTACGTGGTATCCCCGATTGAGTCGGGACTAGTCCACGGGAGAGGTCAGCCTCTCCAGCTTGATATCTTATTCACTTTTCAACTTGTGCCTTGCGGCAGTACACGATTACATATATATGTTGTATCATGAACTAGGGTTGCATAGTTACTACTACTCCTACACAGAGATGGAGACGTAGCTTCCATGCAAAACGCAGCCGAACCAACGGGAACCTGGGCTGCATGAGAGTCGGACTTGGGCTTGAGCTCATTCTGGATCATGGGCTCATTACGTGATCCGTCTCGGTCCAATACGCCCCCGCAAGCTGAACGTGGAGATCTCGAACGTTCAGCTTGGAGAGGAGAAACTTGAAACGTTCGGTGCCCAGCCCTTTGGTGAACATATCCGCAAGCTGGAGCTCAGAACTTACTTTACGAGGAGCAATATCACCAGATACAACGCGCTCCCGGATGAAATGACAATCCATTTCGACATGCTTCGTGCGCTCGTGGAAGACATGGTTAGCAGATATATGAATAGCTGCTTGATTATCACAGTAGAGCGGAGTGGCATGAGACGAGGAGACCCCTAGTTCGTGAAGTAGCCAACGGAGCCACAACACTTCACTGACGGTGCTAGCCATAGCACGAAATTCAGCCTCGGCGGACGACCGAGCAACGACCTTCTGCTTCTTGGTACGCCAGGAAATCGGGGCAGAACCAAGAGTGATGAAGAAGCCTGTGGTAGAACGTCTTGTACTCTGGCAGCCTCCCCAATCGGCATCGCAGTAGGCAGTGAGAGAGAGGGAACCAGTCGCCGGGAAGTAGAGGCCTTGGCCGGGGGACTGCTTCAAGTACCGGAGGATGCGCAAGGCAGCATCCATGTGAGCCTGAGTCGGGGCGTGGACAAAACGACTCAGAATGTTCACACCATAGGTGATATCTGGACGGGTGACGGTCAAGTACTGGAGTCGACCAACAAGTCGACGATAAGAGGAGCCATCAGCAAGCGGGGAAGAAACACCTGGCTTGGTCAACTGATGGTTTCGCTCGACTGGAAAGGAACTAGGACGCGCCCCCTGGACACCAGCCTCTTCAAGTATGTCCAAAACATATTTTCGCTGGCTGAGAACAATGCCGGACGGTGAACGGGCAACTTCAATGCCCAGGAAATAACGGAGGGGGCCAAGATCCTTGATGCTGAACTGACGATCGAGAAAAGCTTTGACTCGATTGATGAAGGTGAGATCACTGCCGGCAAGGATTACATCATCAACATAGATGAGAGCTGCAACAAATATATCACTGCGGCGATAGACAAAAAGAGAGTGATCGGCAGAGGAGGCTCGAAAACCCATCTCACACAGAGCCGCGGTGAACTTCTGGTACCAGTTTCTAGACGCCTGACGAAGTCCATACAGGGACTTGTGAAGCCGACAAACACGCTGATCACCGGGAGCAGCGAAACCAGGGGGAAGACGCATATAGACTTCTTCCTGCAAATCACCATGCAAGAAGGCATTATTGACGTCCAATTGGTGTAGAAACCAACCTCGCTGAACGGCAACAGCAATGAGACAACGAACGGTGACCAACTTGGCCACGGGTGCAAAAGTGTCGTGGAAATCCACACCCTCGATCTGTGTGAACCCTTTTGCAACGAGACGAGCTTTGTAACGCTCAATCGTCCCATCGGGGCGATACTTGATCTTGAAAACCCACTTGCAGTCGATGATTTTCCGTCCATCAGGTGGTATGACGAGAGTCCATGTATGATTCTTCTCCAACGCGGCAATTTCAGCCGCCATTGCCGCTCGCCAGCAAGCAAGCCGAACAGCCTGGTTGAAGATCCGCGGTTCGTCACCACGAGTAATGGCTGCAAGAAACGCACGATAGTGTTGATAGACGTTAGCATAAGAAACATGGTGAGACAGAGGGTACCGAATGGTGGAAGCAACTGCAGTGTTGGTCTCGTAGTCGTCGAGATGCTTTGGCCGGACGCGATGTCGATCACTTCGACGAGGTTGGGGCGCCGAAGTATCAGGGACAGGGGCTGGTGAGGATACTGGCTGGGCAGGTGACTCTTCGCCAAGATCATCACGGAGCTCAGGACTGGACTGCGGCGGCGACGGGGAGCTTGCACTCGACTGTGGAGTGGAGCTCGTGAGCTGCTGTGAACTCGAGGGACTCGCCAAGGGATCAGGTGGCGTGTGCAACGACGGGGGAGTGCATTGGGTAATCCCATCATCATGGAACACATTTGAGGGAAGCCAATGAAACTCCGCAGGGCCTTGAGCTCGATAGGGAAAATGGGTCTCGTGGAAAACGACGTCACGAGAGACTATAACTTTCTGGGCATCTAGATCAAACAAGCGGTAGCCCTTTTGGTTGGTGGCGTAACCGAGAAAGAGACAGGCGCGCCCCCGATCCGCGAATTTGTGAAGATGACCGTGCGTGTCTTTTGCATAAGCGAGACACCCGAATACACGTAGGTGATCATATGCAGCCATGCGTCCAAACAAAACCTCAAACGGCGTCTTACCAGTAGCCGAAGTGGGAAGTCTGTTGAGGAGGTAGACCGCGGTAAGAACACACTCCCCCCAGAAACGTAAAGGCAACCCGGCGTGAAACCGAAGTGCGCGAGCAGTGTCTAAGATGTGACGATGCTTGCGTTTAACGACACCATTCTGCTGGGGAGTGTCGGTACAGCTGGTCTGCAAAACAATACCGGAACGCTCATAAAAGTCACGCAAGGTAGAGGAATTGAACTCCAGACCGTTGTCGGCCTGTATACGACGAACCTGCTTATTGAATTGTGTGCGAACCATTTCACAAAACATCATTATAATCCGACCAACATCTGACTTGAATTTGACAAGATAAACCCACACACCACGACTGAAATCATCAACGATGGTAAGGAAATAATGAGCTCCAGTAAGAGACGGCTGTTGATAAGCACCCCAGATATCCATGTGAACCAATTCAAAACAATCCGTGGTCTTAATAGAACTGACTGAAAAAGGTAACCGACTCTGTTTAGCACGAGAACAGGGATGACAAGGTTCTGATGTCTTGCTAACAGTAAAAGGAATAACCGAACTAAGTTCTTACATAAGGACTAATGAGGGATGGCCCAGACGCTCATGCCACCTCTCTTGGGAGACCTGGCGCGCACGCCCAGCAGCAAACACAGAAACCTCTTGCTCCGCAAACAACTTCAAATGATAAAGGCCGTCTCGCAGCTCACCCTTCCCAATCACTTTCTTAGAGCGTGAGTCCTGGAGAAGACAAAGGTCACGCAGAAAGGTTAAGACGACACCATTATCCTGCGCTAACCGACTGACTGACAACAAATTGCATCGAAATAGAGGAACATGGAGGACTCGCTCCAAGACAAGACCAGAGGGAAGTCGAACTGTCCCGATTTGCTGAACTGGAACCCGATCACCGTTGGGTATACGAACCGGTTGGCAACCCTCACTTGCTATCACATCAGAAAGTAAGGAAGCATCGGCGACAATATGCTCGTTACACCCGGAGTCAATTAACCATTCAGAACTACTAAGAGTCGTACGTGCCATGCTTGCCGAGGGATCTTCAGCCGGCTTAGGATGCTCAAAGAACTTGCATAATTGCTCCAGTTGTGCAAGAGAAAAACCAGGTACAGGACTCACCTCACCCTCAACTTGGGCTGCCCGAGGTGTACCCTCACGACGCGGTTTGCGTTCCCCACGATCGGACTGACTGGACTTGCCGCGGGGAGGCCAACCAATAATATCATAACATGTTTCTTTGGCATGACCTTGCTTGCCGCAGTGTGTACATTTGAGGCGCGGCTTGGAGTTGGAGGACTGCTGATCCGCCTCGGCCCTAGGAGACTCACCACGGCTAGCAAAGGCAGCGGCTTCAGCTCCCGGACGACGACGCTGAGCCAACAAACGCTGCTGCTCATCGTTGGATACGATATTATATGCTTCAGCAAGAGACAGTTGTGGCTTCATAGCAAGAATCTGACTACGGACTATCCCAAAGCTTTCGTCCAACCCCATCAAGAAGTCGAACAAGCGCGTACAGTCCTCCCTTGCTCTAGTTCGAAGCTCCAACCCACACTGACACTGACCACACGTGCATCTCTCCGGAGGATAGATGGACTGAGCTTCCTCCCAGAAAGTGCGGAGCTGTGTGTAGAACGACGAAACCGTGAGTTTTTCTTGCCAAAGACTTGATATAAGGCGAATTAACTCGTAACCCCTTGTGAGAGTGCTTTGGCCGAATCGATCCTTGAGGTCCAGCCAAATCTCCCTCGCTGTTTTGGCATAGCGAACACTGCCTCTTATTTCCTTGTTCATAGATGTACGTAGCCACCCCTTTACGACGGCGTCACATCTGCTCCAAGGGCCATTCTCGGGCTCGCTTGGCGGTCGGGGTATTGAACCGTCAACGAAGCCGAATTTGTTCTTAACAATGAGAGAGTCGGTCATGTCGACAACCCATTCACGATAATTTGACGGAGTTAGGACTTCTCCAACTTGTAACTGACCTGCACTATCCGATGGATGGAGGAAGTACGCTGACGACGGGTCGGGGACTAGGAACTGGCCGGACGCGCCATCAGTAGACAAAGACACCTTCTTCCCATCACTCGAATTCTTAACTTCATCAGAATCACTCATGATTCCGGGACAGACTTCAGAGAACGCAGAGATGCTCTAGATCAAGTGCTCTGATACCATGAGAAATTGAACAAATACACACGAAAGCATAAACGAGATCGACACGGTGTTTACGTGGTATCCCCGATTGAGTCGGGACTAGTCCACTGGAGAGGTCAGCCTCTCCAGCTTGATATCTTATTCACTTTTCAACTTGTGCCTTGCGGCAGTACACGATTACATATATATGCTGTATCATGAACTAGGGTTGCATAGTTACTACTACTCCTACACAGAGATGGAGACGTAGCTTCCATGCAAAACGCAGCCGAACCAACGGGAACCTGGGCTGCATGAGAGTCGGACTTGGGCTTGAGCTCATTCTGGATCATGGGCTCATTACGTGATCCGTCTCGGTCCAATAAGTAGAGCTATTAGCAAATCCTATTGGTGTTACATTTTGTGATTTCTCTATATACATCAAGCATACACATCAAATCCTCTCCCCATGGTTAACCCACGTGGAATAGAAAGAAAATGACACCTTGTGCTTTTATTTGATTGCTTGCCATTGTTTTCCACTTCTTTCAAGCAAATGAAACAAACACCTAACCTAGCCTACTCTTTGTACACGTGGAAGGGGTTTATGTGTTAATGGTAAGTGAAAATCTAGTTTTGCTTCCCCCACCAATCACTTCCTACTTGGATCAACAAAAACCATACTCATTTTCCCATTCACTTACACGTGGGAGAAGCCAAACAAGGTAACCCTTTTCAATTGGTTGGTATTGTTGCTCCCTTTCATTTCACCAAACCACCAATATTCACTTCCCTATGTCAATACACATGGGAATAAAGGGGTAATTTTCACCCAGCTATTAACCTTTCCATAATCCAAATATCCACACCAATAGTGAGTTGCGTGGGTGGATATATTTACTCACCTCCCACCACTTATACGGGTACAGGGGAAATATATGAGGTAAGTGGGTTTCTTTCTTTCTAATTTTATCTTTTATATGTGTTTGGTTGTAGCCAATCGTTCACTGCACCTGGGGTTGGTTGCGAGGTAAGTGTCTTATTGTTATTTTATTATGAGCACGCCATCCACGTCAGACACACTCATTTATGTTTTTTGGATATTTCATTTCGGATAAAATTCTGAATCTCTCTCTAGAGCCATGCTCAATATGTCGCTCTCGATTACTCTCATCTCAATACTGACTCGAGCTTCGGAGTGGGTCCCCACCAACCACCGCCGGCGAGTACGTCTTTTGCAGGTGTCCATCTCGAAGGCTTGTGGCGGACGTTGGCCAGAAAGTCGGCGCTCATCGGACCTCAAACACATTGAAGCAGACTCCTCCAAACTTGGCATCAACAGAATTGATGCAGGTTATAGTTGTAATTATCAATAATAATTAATTACATTAAAATTAATTAATGAATGTGAATGCAGGCGTACGCTAACGTCACTATATATATATACACGGTGACTACTTCGGTGCACTCGCAAAAATGAGTGCGTTCAATGCACCCTACTCAAAAACTAGTCTTAAGGTGTTAGATTTTGAACTTTAATTTGTATAATTAGTGTAATATGATTATTTAACATATGATAACAACTAATTAGCGGATTACCCTAAGACGTAGACCTCCAATTTTGAATTTCATCCCTTAACCCCAAATTTGTAAACCCTAACCCTAACCTTGAATCTCTAAATCCTTCAAATTAAAGTAAATCTTGAATGGTTTTTGTCCAAATTCATGTGCTTTATAGTTCATCACATTATAAGAGATGATTGATATCATTTTGACATGAATCTCATTTTTAAAATGACGGTTATGAAGCGCGTGCATTGAATGCACCCAAAAAAGTGAGTGCACTGAAGACGCCACTATATATATACATATACATACATACATATATACATATACATACATATATATATATATATATATATATGGAGTTCTAGGGTACTCAGAGTGAAATTCGGGGTACCGCATACCTTGAGTAGGAAAACGCTATCCAGAACTTGGAATGACTGATCTTTCGGACATGACATTATACTCTAAACCTTAAATATCAAAATCTAGGCATTAATTCTCTAAATCTTATACCCCAAAATCAATTAATTAGAAACAATAATCGACGGTTATGATTCATCCAAATATAGGCCAAAAAAATCAATGCACCATCTTAGGGTTTATAGTTTGATTTAGATAATTAGGACCTAGGGTTCACTCATTAAGGGTTAGGATATAGTATCATTTCCAAAAATCCTGCTAGTTTGATGTCTAGATTGCGTTTTCATACTCAAAGTATGCGGTACCCCGGATTTCACCTGGGGTAACGTAGAAGATACTATATATGTGGTAATGATTGGTATACACCAGGTTATCTAGCCGTTAAATGTAATTCGATGAGCTCCGGCCAATCTCAATAGTCAATTATTATTTTATATTAAATTTAACTTCCAATTTCGGTTTAGCGAATCTAGACCGTGGGGTTTATGCATTAGAGGTTAGGCTATAATATGATTTCCCAAAATCGATTTAATTCATGGTCTAGATTGTGATATATCACTAGGAATAAATCAATTAAATATACGAAATTTACAAAAAAGGACTAAATTTTAATCTACAATGTCGTAAACTCCGCCAAATTGAAGATTTATATACTCCAACTTTTACCCGTGTAGGATAGAATCATTCATATATATACTTTGGATGGATTGTATTGGACTGGACGGTTTTGGTCTAGGCAGAATAGAGTATTTTCATTCATCTCTCTTAATTTACATCCAGGTACATGAAGAAAAGGGTTCGAAAGTATCCCCAATATTCAAGTGATGATCATGAATGAAATCAGAGGATGAGAAAGGCTTTACAAAAAAAAAGAGAGAAATCAGTTGAGTGATGAAGATCGCGTGCTTGTGGATGCAAGGAGGGGCGGCCACATGCCTCAAACCACGCCGGTAAAGGAGATAGAAAAAAGAAAAACAGGGAACTTGCATATAGGGTTTAGGAACACAGGCACTAGGCAGCAGGTGTCGGCCTCAATTATTGATAGTCAGTTAGTTAGTTTGAGAAGAAATAATAGTTGTAAGCTGAGGAGGACCCCAAATGGTAGGCATCGTCGGCAGGCAGAGGCAGGTGGTGACCGTAAGTGATATTCATGTTGTTGGAATCGGGGAGCGGAGGCATCGTGCTGAATAGCGGGCTGTGCATTACGCAATCCTCCTCGTAGCCGAAACTATTGTACCCACCACCACCACCACCACCAATGTTGTTAATATTGTTGTTGTTGCCCTCGCCATTCATGGCCGTAAAATCAACCATAGTATACATCATCACGTCGTCAAAACTTGCTGCATTAATGGACAAGTTCTCCACCTCACATCTCGGCAAAGGAGGCAGCCCGCCATGGCCGTCGTCAATGCTAGCTGCAGAATTAATATTGGTAATATTACTATTTTGGTAGTAGCATTCGCTCCCCTGCATGTTGAACATCATCTGTTGCTGCTGGTCGCAAGGTTCAATACATGAGGATACAATCCTGTTGTCGTCGTTGTTGTTAATGAAGGTGGATGATGAGAAGTCGGGGGAGAGGATGGAGGTGACGGAGCAGCCGGCGGGGGTGTCGGAGTAGACAAAGTTGGTGCGAGCGCGTGGGCCGCGCATGGAACGTGCGGCTCTGTCATAGGCCAAAGCGGCTTCCTCGGCGGTATCGAACGTGCCCAGCCAGTGCCTCTCTTTGGTGGTGGGGTCTCTTATCTCCGCCGCATATCTGCCCCACGGTCGCCTCCTCACTCCCAAAAACCTCACAGCAGCCGGTTCACCTGTTTCCAGCTGACCCTGCTGCTGCTGCTGCTTCTTGTTCTTTCTGCTAGTCCCGCTGCTGCTGGCATTGTTAGTATTCTTCATCTTGTTCATATTCTGGCTAGAGAGAGAGAGAGAGATCAGAGAGAGTGAATGAGGAAGTGGAGGTGGAGGGATAGTTCAGATGGAATATTGAATATTAATTGTTGTTTTAGTTAGGAAGGAAGGAACTAATAACAAGTGCATGTGGGTGGTGAGTGAATCAGTGGTTCATTTGGTATGTATTTATAAGGACAAAAAATGTTGATGATAAACAAAGGGAAAGGCAAATTAATTGAATTTTCGGTCAGTAAATATGAATGAAGGAGAACATGCAGGAATGAATGATAGATGGGGAGGGAGAATATAAAATAAATTAAACGAGAAGCAAATTTGTTAGTCATCAATTCATGCCTTCTTAATTATTTTTGTTGACTAGCTGCTAGTAGTATATTTGTATGCCCAAACTAAACCTTGATTATTCCCAAGATTCACTTCCCCTCCCACCACACCATACACTTCAATAATTAGACCTTCATATGTAATTGTTATCATGTCTTAATAAAATAGGGCAATCTCTCTCTCCCAATATATTTATAAATCCACTTTAGTCAATTATCATATGTATCCCACAGCCATATCAACCGACTTCTGTGTTTTATATTACTTGGATTGGATGATTATGTATAATTCTAAAAAATCTAAACATTATGTTTTATACTGATGATTCTATCCCTATGTTTGGCCCGGCTTTTAGAAGTGCTTTTAGGCTTCAAAAGCTGAAGCAGGGCCAAACACCTGTAAAAGCTCGATTTATGAAAAGCCGAAAAGCGCTTTTGTGTAACATAAAAATACAAGCTCCGATTTGGAGTTTCTACGAAAAAGCTGTTTTGAAAATACAAGATTATCCTTACCATATTTTAATTTTATTTCAGAAAATATAATTTTCCTTCATTTATATCATTTTAAAAATACAATAAATTATACAATCATATTATTTAATATAAAATAAATCTAACAAGATCCATTTTGTTTACTTTTTCTTGTTTAGAATTTTTATTCATATTTTATATTATAAGTCCTTTTTATAGTCATTTTACACAATCTTTCATATTAAAAAGCACTTCTAATAGTTTTATAACCAAACACTCAACTGCTTTTTTTGAAAAGTACTTATCTAAAAGCTCCAGCCAGAAACTGCTTCTGCAAAAGCTACCGCAGGGCCAAACTAAGCTTATATATGTTGCAGGGTTACCATCATTCTAGAGTTATGTGGTCAACACCAAATAAATTTTTATTCAATAAGTTCATCTCCCAGTCACAAAATATTTTAGGAATGATTGATACTAAATTTATTAACAAGCGCATGACAAATAATCAATTATTCCAGATATATGAGAATAATAAAAATATTATGGTCCAACTTTAAAAAAAAATCTAAGTAAAGACTAGGTGATCACAAAGGGGTGATAGTCATTCACATTAAAACTTGAATACATATAATATATATAACGGTCGAATTAATGGAAAATATATACAACACAAAACATTGGTTGAAAGTGGTTATGATGCCTATATATTGTTTGATGATAAAAGGTACTACACATGCATATGATCATATATGACTCCCCTTTTGATTCCACAATTACAAATTATAAGTAATTTTCCAAAAAACATTAATTATATGTATATAGGATGGGGAGATCACTTCATATGATTAGCATGAGCATGTTCTATTAGATACCTTTTAATCATTAGTATTATTCTCACAATCATGTATACTATTGAAGTTTCATCCCCTCTTCTTCTTCTCTCTCTGGCATGAATCCAGTCCACGAATATATTATATCCATAATATGTATAGTAATTTGTGAAGGTTCCTTATATCCATTGGTCCAATCTCATGCCGTCCAAAGCAGCTTACGGTAAACATGTGATGGCATGACTGATTGATTTTGATGACATACATTGTATATACACCTTTAAAATTGTAGAAGAAGAGAAATAAAAGACACATTATTATATCATACAAAAGGAGAACACGTTATGAAAACTAATCATTAATAGTAATTAAGAGCTTCTCTTATTGATGATTTGATTAATTAAGTTGGTCTTGGTCCAAATACAAATGGGCACTCGGATTTTTCATATATAATGAAATCGTGAGAGAAAGAAATTAAATCATATATATATGTAGCATGCAATAGCATTCACCGCACTTCTTATTGCGCTACTTCCTTTTCATTATTCCTAATTAAACCTCATGCCAGGCCGGTGGAGGGCCAGGGCCAGGAAGACTCAATCACTACCCCCATCATGTTAATATGATTAAATTTAAATCAAGTGGTGATGATGAGTACTAAAGAAAGGTAATCCCTGTCCCCAGCTGCTAAAAAAGAAGGGAATGATTTGAATAAATACGATATCAGATCCAGGGGCGGACCCAGGGAGGTTTGGGGTGTAGAAAAAAAACGATTATCCAACTTCCGGTGGTAATTTACGTATAGAAAAAAAATTATAATTAATAGTCCGGGACACCCTAAAATTTGAAAAAAATCATTATACTACTCTCGTTTGTAGTTTGCGCATGGGAATATAAGTGGTAGTTTGGGTAATTCAAACCCGAGACACTACTATTATTAATAAATATAATTTTCCTTAGGCTACAAATTTTTTTGTGGTTCTATTCTAAACATGGTGTAATAGCAAAATTGTAGGAAATATAAATATTGGGGTGGTTAGGGGGTTAGGCAGCCGATTAGTGCCAAGTAGATTAGTAGGGTATCATTAGGTTTTTGGGCTTATTTCCCTATAAATATGTATTTGAGTCATTGCGTTGGATTTGGTCAGAAATCAGTAATCAAACCCTATTCAGTTTATCCCTCTTCTTCTCCTAATCCCTAATTCCCAATTCTATTCTTCCTATCTCAATTTCCCAATTATTCTTCTCAAAATCCCTAATTATTTCTCTCAATTCCTAAATCTCTTTCTAATCTATCTGGCTACATTAATCACAAGTTACCGCAAAATCATAGTTCCTTCAAAAACCCTAGTCTCTATCTTTAATTATTTTCAAAACCTAACAATTAATCTAATTACAAGTTACCCTTAATTTATGGGTGTACGACAAGTGTTGAAAGTGTCTTTTCAACTTTGAGTTACACCAAGAACAAATTTAGAAGTCGAATATGCATTTGTTCGTGAATGATTGTCTAGTAGGATATACCGAGACAACTTTGTTGAGCAGTGTAGACACCAAGTGTATTATACAATTTTTTCAGAATATGAAATACTTATGAACTTTTTTTAACTTGTACGAGTTGACTATTTTCTTATTTAATATTTATTAATTATTATTTTTATTATTATTATTTATTTATTGAAAGAGGACACCCCTATATAAAATTCCTGGGTCCGCCACTGATCATCAGATCCATCGGTACAGATATATACCACTAGTTATCTTCATCATTGTGACCAGCCAGCTTCATGAATTGGGCAGTCCGATGGTAGTGTAGTTGCTCCCAGCGCGCATGAGGCCACTCAATTACGTATATCGATTTTTGGCAACTTAATTTTATTTTCGGTTTATATATGTACAATCCATAATTACTCCTTAATTCCAAGCAAACTAGCGTGAGGAAGAGGTCATCGTCTGCTTTTCTTATGCCAAATGAAATAGAAATACGCTGTGCTTATGTGTACTCCTGGATCTCCTTAATATAGTATAGTAGAATTTGGAAAAACGATTAAGCAATTTCCGATAATAGTTTGCATGTGGGTAAAAATAATATTTAAGTGGTAGTTTATGTGATCTGTTATGTTTTAAATTCAAATATAATAGTAAAATGATATTCCTTATCTCCTTCAGAGCCGAATGACTTAACTCAGTTACGAGATATCTTTGTACAATAGTATATAACAAGAGAGATTTGATGAACAGTGCAGACACCGAATGTATTCTCCAACCAATCCACAGCGGAGACGCTGCACAGAAACCAACTCTAGATTGGTCGGTGTATCTAAGCTCTCGTCAGCGTGCATCTCCAGATTCGCCAAATATCTCAGCTTTTGTCGCCCGTCTACAAATTCGTCGATGTATTCAGCTTGGTCTGCAGCCCTAGGTGTAGGGATTTGGGGAAACAACGACTATACACGGGGTGGCGATGGCCGGCGAGAAGACAAGGGGGGAATGAAGGTGAGGGGGAGCCTGTCTCCAGATCCGCACTTCTAGTCGACGATAGAGATGTGGGTGCGGATAGAGGATTCACAGCGGTAGCGTCAACAAAAAGGGTTCATTCTCCCCTGGTTGGGATTCGACGACGGCGGGAGGGAGAGGGTCAGGGTCATTCTCCCCCTGTGTCTTGCTTGTTTTCTTGTGCGTGTGATAGGGCTGAAAATTTGTCTGTCCATGTCCCTGTTTGACCCGTCTCTGAAGGGTCAAGATGTATAACCGTCTTGTCACGTCCCTGTCTCCTTCTTGGTACCCACATTTTTTTATTTTTACAAATTAGTACCTATACTTTTAAAACTTTACAAAAAAAGTCCAATGAAGTATGAGATATTTGTTGTTGCTAAGGGTCACCGGGTCAACGTGACCCGTCCCTAAGTTGTCCTGACCCGTCCCGACCCTTTCAGGGTCAACAAATAACTCGTCCCTAATCTGTCCCTGTAGATAAACTGACTCGTTCCGACCCTTAGGGACGGGACGGGTCAGTGGGTCTTCCGGGACAAGCTTTCACCCCTAGCGTGTGAATTCAGGAGCTCAATAGAAAGGGAGAACCATTTCAAAATTGTATGATTTGATTTTTTGGGGTTTCTAATGCTCGAATGGGGTAGATGGTTTGATCGGTGTTATTTTATCTGATCGAATGGAGTAGGAAGTTTGGAGAAGAGAGGGACGCCCAAGTCCCAACTAATTAGTAAAATAGCTTTTAAAGTTAGTAGCTTTCAACTTTTTTAATAGAATTAAATTCCACCTAGCATGCCACGTAGATGAAGGCAGGCCACGACACAGACAATCATTTGTTCAGTCAGCTGACTTTATATTTCCGTTAAATTAATAGACAGAATGGCTATTTCTATGTATTTTCAAAATTTGGCTATATTTGTCACAAAGTGGAAAGTTATGTCTATGGAGGTGTATTTTGCCAAAAAAAAATTCAAGAGTTCCAACCCTCTGTTTCTAAAATTGGGGGCATAGTTGTATTTTCTCAATTTTGTGTATCAATTAACACACATAATAAGTTAATAACTCATTTATTTTTCCTTCCCAACAACACATTTATCCATTCAAATTGCACAAATCACACACAAATACCACAATGCCAAAATGTGAGTTATTTTGAGTCTACAAATACAACATTACCAAATCACTCGTCCAAACGACACCTAATTATTCCATCGTCCACCAAAGATCACCTTAACGCAAACCCAAACCCAAACTCATGGGTTTATCCGCTAAAAAAACCAGGGTAAAACCCGCTGGGTTTGAAAAACTCAAACCCAACCCAACCCGTTGGGTATCCGCAGGTTCATGGGTACCCGTGAGTTTTTGTGGTAAAAAATTTACAATAACAAATTTCTTTCAAAATAAAAGTTTAACATCAATTTTCTCATACAAATTATTCATACAAAAAACACCAATATAGAGCATACAAGCAAACCGCAAATGATCAATACAAATTGTTCAAAATTAAAGATAAACATCTATAAACAATAATATTAATTGAAAGCTTCTTCCTCGCCAACTAAGTTTCTTCACTCTCCACTTCATAACATCATCTTCATTCTAAACAATTAGAAAGAACAAATTATACATGTCTCCACAAACATAAAGAATATTAGTTGTTTAAAAAATATTATTTAGAATATTAAATATACGGGGAAAGTAATTATATGTGTGTGAGCGGGTATCCATGGTGCGGGTTTATCTAAACCCAAACCCAACCCGACCCGGTGAATAGTGTAGCGGGTTTAAACCCAACCCGGCCCAAAACCCGTCAACACGGGTTTTACCCACGTTGACCGGGTTGGGTAGGGTGGGTACCCGTGGGTTCGGGTTTTGTTGCCATCCCTGCAACATATGTAACTACTAACCATTTAGTTCTAACTAGTAGCCAGCAGAAACTGCTATCCAAACATCTAATCAGCAGTCACACCGATAAGTTCTAAGAAAGGTTAAGCGAAGAGAATCACTACACGCCATACCAATTTGATTTCCAGCAGATATATGCTACCAGAAACTAAAACCTACACTATAGGCCTATATATCAGCCTCAAACCAGAATGTGCGAGAAACACATTCACTATCGAAAACTAAATGGTCAATACATCTTCAGCCAAACTGTTGCTAGCAATCACATAAAGACTAGGGCTGTTCCACATTCTCACCACAAAATAAGAAGCAATAGAATTACTGATTCTACTCACCCATCAGGTAGTAACTCATCATCAGATATGACTACATATCAGTAATCCTTCAACGATGACATACCTTCAACTAGCGGCTACAAGAACATGAAACAGAGAAAGAAACGCACTGACACTATGCTCAATAATAGATATTAATAGAACTCACGGAGCAACCGCAAAATAACATCCCCGAAATGGAACAACAGTGCGTCCTCAATCAAACATCATGAAAACAGGGTACAGAAACTAATCCAACATTGATAATATTCCATATGCGAGCATAGAACGCCAGACTACTTCATAGATTTTCGAAACATAACTAATCACCCTTCTTCCTGAAAGAGCATCCCTCTGTGAGTCTGGCACGGCCTCCAGTAGGCTGGCACAGGACTGACTGACAGTTGCCGCAGACCACCACAGTTTGAGAGTGACTAAAAACAGTTGTTCTGCATAATCAAAGGAAAGGATATAAGCTCTGCCCGAAAAGAAGGTTTTGTTCACTATTCAAATCACTTTAAAGGCAGTTCACTGAGAGACTAAGGTAACAGATGAGGTACTTACATGTTGAAACACCCTTGGCATTTCACATCCTGCAATAAACATCAGCATATAGGGCGTCAGAATCATAAAAGAAGCAGCAGAAATCATCAAACTGAAACGTACAACTCATTGGGCAAAGGAATAGATACCATGAAGAACGAATTGGGAGACTGGACAAGCCGCTTAAGCTTGTGCTTCCTCTTCTCAATATCAGCAGGTGGGTTCAACAAATCCACGTCGTTCTGCAAAACCTATAGGAAAACAGACAGAGACCGAAATCAAACACAGGCTAAAACAATCCAAATCTATTGAGCGCGAATTCGTAGGTAATTATCCATTTCAAGCATACAATCGTACACACATGAAAGGACACTATCACTCCAACATGATCTGGAGAGCAAACATAAGAGGACTTCGCAACTAATTGATTATAAATAGCTAATTCCAACGGAAACGAAAGATAATATACGAACTATTAACATATCCAAGACTCGTATAACAGGCTGCGGAGCCACAGGGAAAGAGTGAAAAATCGGATCGAACAGTATCCGAAACAAGCGAATTATAACAAGGCAACCGAAGGCGAAGAACGATTGGGATGCGAAACCAGAATCAGATTAAGAATGCCATGAAATACCATAGGAATATGAGAAAAGAATGATTACGACAGAAGGAAGATCTCACCATCTTTGCAAAGGAAGGAAGGATCCGAAAGGAAGAAAGAAGAAACCCTGGAAGCACTGGCTGCTGCGTGTGGCTGTGCTGCTGGTAATAGGAGAGGAAACCCTAAACTTGAAGATCTTGAATATATAGCGCGAATGAGGGGAGAGCCCTTTGCCGCTGGATTAAGAGCGTGTGATGATCTTCGCGGGCCGGTTAAGTTTAAGGCGGTGGTGAAGATGGCTTGACTTTTGGCCCAATTAGCATATTACCTGTTGGGTCCATGACAAGTCTTTTCTGTGAAGTGAAAGCCCGTTGCGGCCTCGTTTGGAGGGAGTTCTCTTTGGGCCCGATCAGTTTTAGTGCAATAAAAATTATTATTTTTATTTGTAAATGGTAATTAGAAATTAGGGTTAATATTTTCGTATGGCCTGAACTTTGGCTTGAAAGCAGACGAGGTAGAAGCAAGGCTTGATGCAGGAAATATACAAGAGGCTGAATCTTCTATACGGAAGGGGTTATCTTTAAGTCTTGAGGTTTGCCTCTTTCAGACTTCATTTTTTACTATGGTATTGGTTTTCTTGTGTGAGTATACCATGAAAGAATTAGTAGTATTGTCTTCTTTCTCATTGCATTGCTTCAATCTTGGGGTGCAATTCTTTATTTTTGAACATCAATTTAGAATAATGTTCAACCTACATTCTCCATCTCAGTCTCCTTTCCTTAATGCATGCTAATTTTTATGGATACTCACTCCTTTATATTGCTTGTGGAAAGAATGAGGCATGAGCTCGAGTACTATATATATATATATATATATATATATATATATATATATATATATATATTTGTTTCAAATAACGCCTTATTTTGATTCCTCCTGAAAATATATTTAGTAATAAGGGATTGTTAGCTCAAATTTGTGGGATAAGAGTTGAACATACCCGAATAGGGGGGAAACTAGCTATTACTAGACAAGATGTTATAGATCGAAAAGATTGGCCAAGATGTTTATTTTTGTCAAAGTTCAGGCCATACGAAAATATTAACCCTAGAAATTATCAGAAAGAAAGACAAGGAAGTAAATGGTATATAGGTAGGAAAGGCAGGGGAAGGATTAATGGGCTTGGGATAGGGTGAGTAACCAATGGTTACTAACCTATGAGTAATTAATTCTGAACTTTTAGATTTAAGTGGGTCCAGAAAATTCAGATCTAAGGATTATCAATTAAAGGCATTTTATTTTCTCTAGTTTTCTTAATTGGCTCTTATCTTCTTCGTTCTAACCCGGATTTCAATTTTTTTTTTTTTGCACAGATGGAACGAGTTTGTTGTGCTCTACTAAATGAGATCAATTTTCAATATATTTCGAGAAACTTTTTTTTTTACCAACTACATACCATATGGTAACTTCTTCGTTTTAAGTCGTTTTTCAAAACATTTGCTCAGAAGGAACGAGTTCATCATGATCTATTGGATCTATAAATTTCTGGGTGAAAAAATACTGGATAAAAAATTATCATACTTTACCACTATGGTATGTGATTGGTAACCTGTGGTAACTTGTAGTAAACAATGATGAAAGTCGTAAATAACAGTTAATATACTCCTACTATCATGTATTCAACCTTCTTACCATATTGGTATGTTCATACCATCATGGTACGATTTCTTACCATATGGTATTAAATTGGAGCATACCATATGGTAATGACTGGTAAAAAATTATTCAATTTTTTGTATTAAAAATATATCAAAGTGGATATCATTTTGAAGAGCATATTTAATCTGATTTATCTGTGCAAAAAAAATTAATTTTCGACTTAAAACGAGAGAGAAATCATTTGTTAAAGATTAAAAGGGAAAATATAAAAGACTTTCCAAGAGAGAGAGGCTACTGATGTCATGCTGATGTGGATAGATTACTTATGGTTACTGACCTGATCCACTCCCGGATTAATGGAAGGGAATGGAGTTAGGTATCGAGAAGTTGTCTTCTTGTTTTTCAACATTCTAATCGTTACATCTATACAATATAACAGCCAGCTGGATATCAATTTCATCCAAACCATTATTATTTTATTAGTGGTTTGAAAATTTATGCAGAGTAAAAGATTTTTAATTAATCAACTGCAATATTGAATCGGTACCACATAATATAGAACTGTATTTACCCGTATTCATCACTAAATTCAAATATCAAAGAGTAGTATTTTTCAAATAGATTATTTTTTTTGTCACAAATAATTAAAGTAATTCTAGTGAATCATGTTGTATATAATAGAGTGCAACATCTTATTATTCACATTACATACATGCTAAGCTAGTTAGGAAGGAATAAGGTGAAGTAACCACAACCGACTTTGAATGTACTAGAAACCATAACCGTATTAGGAGATTAATGAAGCTGGGAGTATGGTACTAAAAGGCGTGGGTGGAAGAAAGATGAATAAAAGTTAAAAGGACATATATAGTAGCTAATTAAAGGTGATTCACTTATTTGTAAACTTGTTGTACGTGCAGCCTATCTAATTTCACTCGTAATAAGTGTTATAATAATTTGCAATAGTGTGAGTTATGAAAAACTGTCAAATGATAGATTAAATTGATAAACAGCATAACTAGCTTAAAAATAAAATGATGAACGTAATTCACATATATGACTATATATGTTTGCAGTTGGGAGCAGATTATGTAAACATTAGAATATTAATAAGTTAACAACGCACAGGAATTGATGATGGAAGGTGTTTAAAGGCTCAGTCAACTTGTGAAATGGAAACAAAGTAAATTAAGATAAGGGAGTGAATAGTGAAGATAGGGAAAGGGGGAAGGTAGGGGGGATGGTGCGTGTTAAACTGAAATGAGAAGAGGGTGGAGTAACCACGTGGAAGCTCAGCTATCCGTCAATGCTACCTACCAGAAGCCATAAGCACCCCACGTCGATCTTATTCACTCCAGCCAGCAGCAGCTCCTTCCCGATCAACTTTAATACACCTACGTCCCTACCTACTATTAAACATCAACGATCCTTCATCTAGTTCTAGCTAGCTACATTCACACAACTAAACTACCCCCGGCCCATTCCCCCTACCTTCTTATATATCCTCCCACGCCTAACCAAATTCTCCACAAACACCAAATTACTTCCCGGCTTTCAGTTGCCTAGCTACTGTGTAGGTTAATACCAACGAGAGTGCATATATATATACCACGGCATGGCTGGGGAAGGCGTTAATAAGGTGGAGGAGATCAGAAAGGCCCAGCGGGCGAGTGGGCCGGCCACCGTGCTGGCCATCGGCACTGCAACTCCGGCCAACTGCGTCTACCAGGCCGACTACCCTGACTATTACTTCCGCATCACCAACAGCGAACACATGACCGACCTCAAACTCAAGTTCAAGCGCATGTGTACGTTACCCCCCGACACCCCTCTCCTTTTCTTTTCAATTATTTCAATAATAATTTCGTACGTGGTATGTAATATCTCTACCATAGAAGGAATTATTTTTATAATTTCCACCCAAGCAATGCAATTATTATTATTATCTAATAATTTGTAAAGTAGCTGGTATGCTTTATTGTTTTTTTTTTAATGAATAGCTGGGGTGTTATTTATTTGAACGGTTCAAATGCGCCATCACCATTACTGCTCCGTTATTCTAATCCTCGCTAGTCATTTGTGATAACATTTCTTGTCATGTCACCGATTTGTTTTAATTTGGTAGCTGAATTAATTAAATTCTGAGTATATATTTTTTTTTTGGCGGGGAAGAAGGTGAAACACTGCAAGAAGCCCCATCGCCACGCGCCTCGCGCCGGCATATGCATGCATGCCATAAAGAGAGAGCCAACAGTCACGAGAAACCTGCATCTCAACGGACAATTAACGGAAACCTACATTCATAATTATGGATTTTTACACCTTACAGATCTGTATTATATCCATTAGTACATGCTAGAAATTTGTGGAACAATAGTTTAAAGCCCTAATTTTTTTACTACGATTAATTTTTGTCTGCACATTGATGCATTAGCCAAATTTGTAGGAATAAATTTAGAATCATATAAATTAGAATAATCTAACATTTATTTTAACACATACAAAGGTTTCAAATACGTTATAGACATATCGGCATTATGGCACCGGCCATATCCTCGCAGTAGATGCACACTTTCCCTCAATTAGTGCGGGTCAAGTAGTAAAAATACACCAAATCATTTACAAAGTTTTTTTTTTTTTTTATAACAACCATTTATACCATTGGAGTAGCAAACTTCAAAATATCTTGTATGGTTGGAGCCACTGAATTGTTGCTAACAAGAAGTAAACATACTTATTAGTTAATGGTTAATGTTGTTGCAGGTGAGAAGTCGATGATAAGGAAGCGTTACATGCACGTGACGGAGGAGTATCTAAAAGAGAATCCAAACATGTGCGCCTACATGGCCCCTTCCCTCGATGCTCGGCAAGACATTGTGGTGGTAGAAGTCCCCAAGCTGGGCAAAGAAGCTGCCTCCAAGGCCATCAAGGAGTGGGGCCAGCCCAAGTCCAAGATCACTCACCTCGTCTTCTGCACCACTTCCGGAGTCGACATGCCCGGAGCCGATTACCAACTCACCAAGCTCCTCGGCCTCCGCCCCTCCGTCAAGCGATTTATGATGTACCAGCAAGGTTGCTTCGCCGGCGGCACTGTCCTTCGTCTCGCCAAGGACCTCGCTGAGAACAACAAGGGCGCCCGCGTCCTCGTCGTCTGCTCCGAGATCACTGCCGTCACCTTCCGTGGCCCCTCCGACTCCCACCTCGACTCCCTCGTCGGCCAAGCTCTCTTCGGCGATGGAGCGGGGGCGGTGATTATTGGAGCTGATCCGGACGAGAAGGTTGAGAGGCCTATGTTCGAGCTCGTGTCGGCTGCGCAAACCATACTTCCAGACTCGGAAGGGGCCATCGACGGCCACCTGAGGGAAGTAGGTTTGACTTTCCACTTGCTCAAGGATGTGCCTGGTTTGATTTCTAAGAACATCGAGAAATCGCTCGTGGAGGCGTTCAAGCCCATTGGGATTAGTGACTGGAACTCGTTGTTCTGGATAGCGCATCCTGGTGGGCCTGCTATTTTGGACCAGGTGGAGGAAAAGCTCGGGCTAAAGCCCGAGAAGATGAGGGCTACTCGAGAGGTATTGAAGGAGTACGGCAACATGTCCAGTGCATGCGTGCTTTTCATATTGGACGAGATGAGGAAGAAGTCGGCAGAGGAAGGGAAGCTAACGTCCGGTGAAGGGCTGGAGTGGGGAGTTCTTTTCGGGTTTGGACCAGGTCTCACCGTCGAGACCGTCGTGCTCCATTGTCTCCCTAACGCTGTTGCCGCTACAGCGTGATTTATAAGCCCAGACCCTACCTAACAAAAAAGTGGGGGTAAAATAATAAAAATGGAATTATGGAAGGACATGTTTTTTTATATTCTAAAATTACTCGTTTCTCATGTTGAATCTTCTTAATTCCTTCTGTTATGTTGTTTTTGGTTTATTACGTGTTGTGTGTGAGTGTTCATTGTATTTGAAATTTTTGCTAAGTATGATTTATTTACCGTCAATATACACATATACCAATCTATCATTTGATATGATCTATGTTCTGTTTATTTGTGGAATTTACACATGTAATACAAACTGTTTAACTTAAATTGGCTATGTTTTGTTTATTTGTGTAATAAACACATGTAGATGTAATACAAACAGTATAATCTAAATTGACTATATATTAACAAAGTTATCCTCTATGCAGTCGAGTAGCTAATAGCGTACACGAGTGGTGTAGCAAGGATGACATTATAGATTCTGTTCAATCGGAAAAATCTTAGTATCTTGTCGTTTTAATTGGATTCAAATTGATAAGAAGCGATTTTAATTGCGAGGATGGTAAGGCAGTGATTAACTATCTTGTTAGAATATGACTTGAATTTGATTTGGATTTGTTTTGTGTTTTGGGCCTATTTTTGTTTGGGTTTGTGTTTGGGCTTTGTTTGACCTTTTCTTTGTATGTATGGGAAAAAGTGTTTGGTTTTCTGTTTGGGATTATGAGAAGAGTTCTATGAATACTCTTCATCACCCTAGTCTGTAGTAAGGTCAGTCAGGTTAGTTTGTTTGGTTTGTCCGTTTGGAATTTGGTTTGTAACATGTACTCTCCTCAAATCAGTGAAATTTGTTCTCCCCTGCCCGTGGATTAGCTAACACACATTGTGTTAGTGAACCACGTTAAATTTGTGTTCGTTCGTATTGGTTTGGATTATCGATTGCCACGCTTCTGTTCTGACAAGTGGTATCAGAGCCTTTGATTACGGTTTTGGGAATTTGTCGCTGGACTGAAGTTTTGCTTTGTGGAGGTAGCTTTCAATTCTTCAGCTTGGTTCAGTGGAGGAATCGCTTTGAAGTTGACTTTGGGTAGTTGTGTTTTGGTCTCACTTTTTTGGTGAGAAGTTTGGTTGGAGTTTGTTTGATAGTAAGAATGGCTGCTATCAGTACGAAGATTGAGAAGTTTACAGGAAGAAACAGTTTCAGTTTATGGCAGATCAAGATGCAAGCACTGTTGAAACAACAGGGTTTGTGGGCTCTGTTGTCTGAAAAATCGAAGAAGAAAAGCATAGATGAAGAAGAGTGGATTACTTTGGAGGAGAAAGCTCACTCTACAATCTTGCTTTGTTTGGCTAATGACATCATCACTGAGGTAGCTACTGAGAAGACTGTCGCGGGCTTGTGGTTGAAGCTTGAAAGTCTATACATGACAAAGTCTTTAACTAACAAGTTGCATATGAAGCAACGTTTGTTCAGTTTGCATATGGAGGAAGGTATGTCTCTCAGGAATCATCTAGATCAACTTAATACCATCTTGCTAGATCTGTGGAATATTGATGTTAAAATAGATGATGAGGATGCTGCCTTAATTCTGTTAGTATCTTTGCCACAGTCATATGAGAATTTTGTGGATTCTTTTATTGCTGGGAAAGATAGTTTGTCTTTGGAAGATGTCAGATCTGCTCTACATACTAGAGAGGTTCGACATAAGGCATCTGGTTCAGGTTCGGAAAATCAAGCATCTGGGTTGGCTGCTACGAGTAGTAGGAGACAACAATCTGGTAATAGGAAGGCGAATACAAATTCGAATTCTGCTGGTTTGAAGGATGATATCTGTCATTACTGCAAGGAGAAAGGACATTGGAAATTTGATTGTCCTAAACTGAAGAAATATCAGGAGAAGAAGGAATCATTTGCTGCTGTGGCGGAAGAAACTAACTCTGATTCTGAAGATGGTTTAGCCTTAGCAGTGAATGAACAGGTACATCATCAGGATGTGTGGTATTTAGATACTGCAGCTGATTATCATATGTGTCCAAGCAGGTTTTTCAAATTATGAGCAGATAGATGGAGGACATGTTTCTATGGCCAATGGTGTTATCTGTAAGATTGTTGGAAGAGGCTCCGTCAGGATGAGGACACATGATGGTTCTGTTCGCACCTTGAACAATGTTAGACATATTCCAGAAATGACTAAGAATCTGATATCTTTGAGTCTACTCGACAGCAAGGGTTACAACTTCAAAGGTGAAGGTGGAGTGTTGTCTGTCTACAAGGGTTCTAAGGTGATTTTGAAAGGTGTCAAGCGTGGTGCCTTGTATAATCTACAAGGTTCTATTTTGAAATGTTCTGTTGGTGATGAGTGCACCAAGCTAGTTTTGAATGGCAAGTCTCAGCATGGGTTGGACTTGCCAAATGGTTCGGTTTGTTGACCGCCCTTAGGGGCATTTGGAGGCAGGGGAGATTCTGGTACAGCTGATTTGGAGGAGTTGGGTACATCTGGCAACTTTGATCGCATCTGGTACATTTGGCATTTGAGAGAGGATTCAAGTCAAGGTGGAGATTGTTAGAATATGACTTGAATTTGATTTGGGTTTGTTTTGTGTTTTGGGTCTATTTTTGTTTGGGTTTGTGTTTGGGCTTTGTTTGACCTTTTCCTTGTATGTATGGGAAAAAGTGTTTGGTTTTCTGTTTGGGATTAGGAGAAGAGTTCTATAAATACTCTTCATCACCGTAGTATGTAGTAAGGTCAGTAAGGTTAGTTTGTTTGGTTTGTCAATTTGGGATTTGGTTTGTAACCTGTACTCTCCTCAAATCAGTGAAATTTGTTCTCCCCTGCCCGTGGATTAGCCAGCACACATTGTGTTAGTGAACCACGTTAAATTGTGTTCGTTCGTGTTGGTTTGGATTATCGATTGCCACGCTTCTGTTCTGACATAACTGTTTTTAAAAAATCACAAAGCATGGATTAAGCAATTAAGGACAACTTCCACCTATCATGGAATCAATAATTAGGAATCATTCATCATGTGTTGACTTTAAATAATTGTATAATTCGTTCTTATCATTATTGAATGATAAAAGTACAAAAATTATGCGTATAGGTGCAACCTAACAAGATTTTGTTTGTTCATATACAAACATGTGCTCTTCACTAAGTTTCAAAATCACATCCCAAAGTGTAAAGGTTTTGAAATAATTAATAACAAACCATTATTTCTCCACCTTCTGTAGTGATGGCTTGTGAGTACAATCACAAGTAATTTTTGTCGATTCGCAACATCACAGCTTAATTGAGAAGTGTGAGAAATCAAAGATTATGCTACCTTATCGAGGATAATATTCATAGTAAATGAGGGGCTAAGTGTACCATCCTACCAAAAAAAAATTTATGAATGATGATACGAAACTTTTATTGCAAAAATGAATGGAGACTTGCCAAAAAATGGCAAAGAAACTGACAGACAAAGACAAAGGAAAAAAAAAGGAAGGGGTTCCAACGTGAGAACAATAAAAAGAAATGAAAACAAAACCCAAAATCAAAACCCACAAAACGAGCAAACCCAAACAAGTCTCGAGAAAAAAAGGAAAAGAAAACCCCGAAGAAGCAAAAGAAAAAGGACAAACTGTTAGCCAGCTCCAATCCTCGCCCATTCCTGAAAGAGCTCATCTGAGATAAGGTTGAAAGCTCGAAGCCATCTCCCAATCGCATAACGAATCTTGTGGCAAACCTCAACTGGGGATGATTCGGTATTCCTAAAAATTCGGATGTTTCTCTCTGTCCAAATATACCAAAACACCGCATGAGGTAGAACTTTCATACAATCACTAAGCTTTGTGTCATACCCTAATCATCTCCAAGCCGGAAGAAATTATGGTATCGTTGATGGGAGAGGGCCATGTAGCTGAAGAGATGATGTGAATCTTGCCCAAACGTCTTTTGAAAATGAACATGTGAACATGAGATGTTATTATATCATATCATATTTCGTAGTCATGTAGAGTATATATAGTTCACGTCTTCTCATGTATTGAAAAAGAGCAAAATATAGTGACAAAAGTTTTTTTTTTGTTAAGAGAGGAAACATCAAAGCATAATAAAAAAATATCACCACGAAAGTTATAAATTTTATAGTACATGGATGATAGACCGATAATTACACGTATTTTCACCCCTATTCTTTAGCCGTTCTAAAGGTTAATTCTCGGGTTTTAAGCCGATTTCACGCAAGGTTGTGTGTTTATGTCATATTTCAGGACCCGGCGTTGGAATCGAGGCGAAGGAACGAGATTCGGGTCGAAAGGAGCAAACGAGGATTGAAGTGGGCTGGAGGAAGAAAATACCCGGCCATGACCGAAAATACCCGGCCGGGTATATTTCTGAAGAGGCCGGGGATTTCCCTTTTTGGCGTCTGAGAAACAGAAGGGGGCCCGGGCAAATGCCTTAAATCCCCGGTCGGGGATTATGAGGACAGACCGGGGATTTTCCCCTTAAATGAAACGGTGAGTTTTGCAAATACCCGGTCGAAACCCAAAATACCCGACCGGGTATTTCGACCGGGTATCGCGACCAGGCAGCTGATAAAAGGAAGAAGAAGGCCAACATTGAAGGGATTTGAGTTTTAGAGAGAGAGATCAGTTCCTAGAGAGAGAAAGTGACGAGCAAGAGTTCCCAAGTGCCCTAGATTGATCTTCAACACCATTGGAGGCCAGTTTGAGCTTGGAGAAGTGCCAATCAACGTCTAGAAGCAGGAATCCATCCTCTGCAGTATGAATTCCGTGTCTGATTCTGCTTTTGCTTTCTTCTCCATGGAGTAGTTCTCCCATTCATCTGGGTATGGAGAACCCTAGATTTGTATGTTAGGCTTTGATTGTATGAACCCAAGTACTGATTCTGTGATTTGATTATATTCGATTGAGGTTTTAATGATTGAATGACTTGAATCCTGATCAAATTCCTGTTGTTTCTGCTTTAACCTAGAATGAGAATATCTGCCTAGGTTAATAGAGTATCCTTGATTGAAGGTAGGGAGTTGGTGACTTTAGTCGAGGAACCAACTCACTATTCTGTACCGGATTTACTCCGGTAGTGGAGGTTTTATTCTTAGGGCCTCAATCTGTCTACTCCGGTGGAGGTTAGTCGCCCGCTAGAGATTCAGATTGAGAGGGTCTGAAGACCTTTAGTCGAGACTTCAGGCTGTTTAAGAACCTTCCGCAGTATAACTATCATAGAAACTGAACTTGGCAATTACAATCCGGCTTAACTGCAGTCTAGGGGGAACCATATCCGGGTGACCTCTCTTAACCTGAATACAACAGTTTACTTGCTTTGTTTGTTTGGTAGTTTAGACTTGCATTCCAGTTTCATTGCTAGATAACACGAATTCACTGAGTAGTCATCATATCTAGGACCCGGGTTGACATATAAACCTAACCCGCTATACTACGCTTTAGGAAGTGGTTTCACTTGGCCAATTCCTAGGGTGACAGTAGAGTCGAGTCAATGGATTATTCAAAGAAAATGAATACTTCTAAGATCGAAATGTAGCTTAACCCCATAAAAAATAACCGAAGGAGGAAACAAAGACCCATTCACTGTGACACGACCCGCTCTTTTTGAAAACCAAACCACAACTCAAACCACAAACCGGTTACTCCGGAGCAACCCAAAACAGGTTTACAAGTCAAAACCAAAAACCAACAACCACAATGTTTAAGATTTTCAAGTGAAATGCCCTAAACACTTGGGCGACCTCAACCTAGAGCAACACAACATAAACACAACCCTTGAGGTTCACCAGTATACTCATTAAGACATGGAACTAAAGACAAATATAATGAGAGGTCCCATCTCGTTACCCAGATCCAGTTGACATCTTCAGGTTACCGCGGCTGCTCTCCTCGGGTAATCTCCTCTTGATGGATGCGTCCTCTTCCCCTCTATGCACCTGGTGAGTGAGAAGGGGTGAGTCTCGTCGTTACTCCCTAAGGTCTTTGCCTAGGCGAACTCCCTACTAAACACGTTATTAGAGTTTGCTTCCTAGCATGAAAGCCGTTCTCGCTTTCTGCTCTTAAAAAAATCATCCTTATCAACTCATTTCAACATTAACTCCTAAGAGTGCTCGCCTTCTATCCTTAACTCAAACACAAAACACTAGGACCACCGCGTTACGTCTCGCCGTCCGCTGTCCTACCCTAGTATGCCAACCGCGTTACGTCTTGCCGTCCGGTTGCATACCCAAACTCGGCAATGGCACTATGTTACGTCTCGTCGTCCAGTCCATGCCCCTCAACTACTGCGTCACGTCTTGCCGTCCAGTAGTGACCCAACCATCCGGGGGTTCCTCATACCATCAATCCATACATCATCACATACATAGCACAACGCGTGCATCCACCCTTATAGGCGGTGGGATGCCTCACACACATATCGCGCATACTAGAAAATTAACTAAATAATAACTTGAACGAAAAGCAGAAACTAAAAGACCTACGACAAAGATTTTACCCCCTTTACACTCACCTCGAAAAGATGACTCCTCAATTCATTCCTCGAAGAAACCCCTCCTTAGCCGGATTATCTTGGGGAAACCTATTAATAAGAATCCATTTTCTTAGACGACCTTTCTTGATTTAAAACCCCTTTTGAATCACTAGAACATCCTCTCCTCAAACTCCAGTTCTTGAACCTCATTCCAAGGGTCCTTTAACCCCACTAAAATTTTCTAGAATTAATCCCTTCAAAAATCACCATTTTTCTTAATTACTTTAGTCTTGGACGAATTTCCCACCTAACTAGAACCTTCTTAAAAATTCGGATAATAGTTTTCCCATGTCAATCATGAGCCCCTATACCCTGGAAAATTATCAAACCCTTAAAAACCCATCGGAAGGAATTTTATTTAACTAAAAAAATATTCAAACAATTTATAAAAATAGAAATACATCTTCAAAAATTCCCAAATTAAATTACAATCATCTCCTAGACGTCGCTCAATTTATAAAATTGTTAGATCCAGAAAAAACCTTCAGAGAGGCTCGAAACCATTTAAAACATCTAAAAATACATTTCTGGAAATTTTCAGCAGCTTTAGTGACTACCCAAAATCTGCCACTAAAAGCCTGCAACGCCTGTTGCTAAAAACCCAGAATTGCATCCTCATGAAAAATCCCAAAATTAATCGACCTAACTCAAAGGGATCGAGTTCCCTTACCTCTAGAACATGCCTAGGACTCGATTGGATGGCCCGGAACGTTGATCTCCTCTTTGATCGATGATCGAACCCTCAAACGTCACCGCTAATAAAATACGAGCTTCGAGTTTAGAAATCGCGAAGGGGTTCGTGATCCTTACCTAAAAACACGAAAGGGATGAGATTCGGATTGGGATCGGAATCGGGATTGGGATCGGGATCGGTGGCTCCTTCTTCTTTTCCTCTCGACCGCGATGAGGAGCAGGGGCGGCGTTCTTTTGGGCAAATAAATGGAGAGGGCGGCGGGGGACTTTGGCGGGAGGGGGGGGGGAAGAGGGATTTTATGAAGCTGGGGCGCTCGGCCCCGTCCCATATATACATATTTGTTGTTATAATAATAATAATATATCATTATTATTATTCTTCATCCGCGGTTGTAACTCTTAGTACGTAACCGTCAATCCAACTGATCACGTATTAAAGTCGAACCTAAATCTAAAATACCGGGGTGTTACACACTGTCATTTAGTCTGTTACATTACATATCAAGGCTTTGAAGTTGAAAGCTACAATATAAGCTAAAAGTTTAGGCTTGGACGGGAACAAAAGCCCATTGGCTATAGATCAACATACATATCATAGGCTTGAATAATGGGGGGAAAGAAACTGATGTGCTCTCGTGTCTGCAACAACTGAACCATATATTCTTGTCGTCACCATTGTAACATCCTGAACCTTTTCCCGACAAGATATTGTTCGCTTTGGGCCTCTACACCCACACGGATTTGCCTTGGGGTGCAATTCAAGGTGATTTTCCATAAGGTCCACCATCCTTGTTGTACTCCACACTGAGCACGTTTAACTTCAGAGTTCTCATAAGAACTCCTCCATTTCACCCCAAAACGCGTCTTGTCAGTTAAGGTCGATTTCTTACTTATGAACCATGGATATCTCTCGTGCTTTGTCGATGTGGGATTCGCCTAAGGTGTTACTACCATCAACTTTGTGTTGTGTTTGTTATGACCATGATTCCCTTTGAAACGTACACTCCATGGTAGCCACCTCCTTTCTTCGTCCTCTAACCATAAATCTCTATGATCCCCCTCCGCCCCTACTTTCCCCCTAGGTATGCATCTTTTTGGGTTGTTGCCACCTTATTATCCTTCTAACTTCACCCACTAACTGATTGGCACAATGCGTGAACCAAAAAGCTAAGCATACTTATTAACCATCTCCTTTCGTAGGAACCTTCATCGAAATGGTGTTGTTTGTCTGACAAGTCCACTCCCGAGTATACTTTTTCACTGTCCAGACTGATTCTTACAAAGCGTTATGGTCCAGAATCCACATCCCCAATCACCACACACTTAACATATTTAACTTGAAGTGGAGCATGACCACGCACACCATCTCCTCTTGACTCAAGTACTCACCCTAACGACATTTTTGAGGCTCTCTACCATGCTAACCCCATCCTCCTAATTATCCCATAGTAACTCAATTGATTAATGTAAGTTATTCTTATCCTCTTCTCATGTATTCTAGTTGAACAATTGTTTTGTTTCTCTGTATCTTAAGGCCTTTAAGGATTTTTCGTGGTTTCATTGTAAAGTGTAGAATATTGGTTGATGGTTGGAGAAAGAGGTTATCACAGTAGAGTCTCACTGTGGTGATGATAACTTTTAAGTACAATGGGCGACTATTTTGCCTGCATTAAGAGAGACAGCAGTAGCAAGTTGGTGGGATAAATGAACTTCATAGGCATCATTTCTTCCAACCGGCACACACAGATATAGAGAGAACATAATAGGAAACCACATGCAGGATTTACAACTTTGGTATGGTTCTTTGTTGGAATTGATGTCATGGAAGAAATCACTTGATCCATCACTCTTTGAGTATCAAAATGGCTTCAACATTTTGGTGTGGGCCAAGATGTTGATAAATGAGGGATGATCTTCTGAACTCTTCTCTGCCGAGCACTTGGAAACTGGACCTAAGGAGACTTACAGGGGGAAGCTTCAGCAAGCAATGTAGAGTGGCTTTCTGTGCGTCCATCTATGAAGCATGTTCTTGAGAAGCTGAAGCAGTTGGAAATACTAAAAAAGCACCACAAGGGTCAATGTGGTAGTGGGAAGTGACTGGGTCTTTTTGTGTAACTTTCCATTTGAGTATTCCATGTCTTGAGGTAAGATAATCATTTTAAACCCAAGTTATTTTGACATTCTATTTTGCATTTTTGCTAGGACAAAAAAATCTAAGGTGATAGAATTACTGTATCCAGGTTCTCATGATGGATTGAAGATTTTGCTTCATGCTTCTCCATAACTTTTTAAAAAATTTAGTGTAGCTATTTTGGTTTGTCTAGAGGGATGGTATGACTTCAAATCATTTCCTGACATCATGATGTAATTAATTTGCTTTCAACAGGCATCCATCAGGGGAAGAGCGGGGTTAATAGTCGAGAAGATTGGTGGTGGTGGTGGCATCAGTAGTAGAAGCAGCAACACCGCCTGTAGCCTTGAGAACCACCTCCTCGGTGGTTGTGCCTATGATATCATTAGCTTCCCTCAATCCCACGCACCTATACTTTCCATTGTCGTCCTGCATTTGCGTCCCACCTCTTTCAGTTCATACAGTTAGAAGCAAAGGGAAATACATTGTGGAAAGAAAAGGAGATAAGGTTCACGCCTAAAAGCTTGCCTTGGAGATGATTTTGAGTTTCTCCAGCTTTTGGAGAGCATCGTCAACATCAAAATTACAGTTCTCACCAAATTCTGCCTTGAGTAGATCCTCACACCTTCCATCCAGTTCCTATTTTAGGATTCATCCCTAAAGTTAATTCAGTTTTAAAGTCCCCAAATAACAATGCAGAGTTGTATTACCTGTCGGGTGGCTTCACCCTGTTCTATCAGTATGAAGAAGGAAATGATCACCTCTTTCACCTGCAAATAAGCCCATTCATTATTGTTAAAGATTTACGAGCAATACTACTAAACGAGAAATATGGTTCGTAAGTAAATAGCAAGATCGACATACTTCTTGTTGGATGACCTCGTCGCACAAGTGAAGCAGAGTGCCCCTCCCACTATCTAGTTGTTTGTCGTAGACCGACTGAGTAATCAGACTTTGATAAGACACCAAGTTGCTCTGGAACCTGCATTTTCATTTGCCAAATTGCATTGACATTTTGTCTGCCAAATACGTAATCTCTGAACTTAATCTTATTCAAATGACTTCTTAGGCAATCCAAGATCTTAATTACTCACGTGAAATATGTTTTGACGCAATAGCCACCCACTGATGTGAGGATGGCGAAGATCACTCTAATGTCTACTTTCTTCACGCTCAAAGAACCAACCACTGTCGCCTATAGACAAGACATGTATCATGTGTTATTTGGCGCTTCCAAGTACCAAAAATGGAGGGTAGAGATATGGATCGTAGTTAAAATAAAACATGATAATAGATAATTACCAGACCAATGAGAGCAGATACAAGGAACTTCACCCAATCCATTGGGGTAAGCCCAGGATTTTTCTTCTCTGGCTATCAAATATCATCAACTGCAAGTTAGTTGATATTATTATGGATGGATAAAATGTGATTGATTTCTCTTTGAAGAACGAGTCTCAATCTCGGTTTTTTCACTCACCAGGACAATCTCCATATCAGCCATGGGAATACCCTTAAAATGCTTCACGTACATATTCCTCTCTGTTTCCTTCTTGTCGATGCTGCTTTCTCTCCTGCATATCAATCATTACACATACATACCTATGTACTTTCAATCGTTCTATAATCTTTCGAGTAAGTTAACAAGGTTGAATAATTTTTGTAGGTATGATACCTATAAACGACGATTATCCTATCAAATGTGGGCTCTTGAATGGTTACTTTCCCAAAAAGGTTAGAGAAGCTGGAAAGACAAGCGGTTGGATGAAGAGATATTTCAAGAAACAGAAGAAGAAATCATATTAATGGTGCAGCTAGCTAGGTAGGTAGGTATGATGTGTGTTCATACCTGAGTGGCATTTTCTCAATGCGTATTCTTTCAACAAAAAGATCGTCTTCATCATCATCATCATCCACTATGTCATCTATGCTAACTCCAATGGTTGTTGGATCCTCCTGCCGCGACAATCCATCACCATCTAGATGTTGTTCTGGTCTCCGTCTCTTTTTCTTCTTCCCAAACAACAACCATTTCAACCCTGTAATGGTGAGGATGAGCATCCACAACCGCATGATGATGGTGTTGATCTTGTGTTTGATGAAGTAAGCAGTCATTTGATCAATGCCAAACCCTCTCCTGAATATGATGTACTTGTCGGCAAAGTGAGGCAGGTTGTCCTTGGGATGCTTGGAAAAGTACTTGGTGAATAGTTTCTTATCCAACTGATTCAAAGAAATGACTTTAGATCAAGCAATTGACTAAAGTGGAATTTCACATACATACTTACCTTGGATTCATCAACAACAATGGGGAGATTGAGGCGGTATTGGGCAGCAAGAGCTACGTCAATCTCATCGTCAGTGGTGATCTTGAAGTTACTGCGTTCCATGACTTGAAAGAGGCAGTTGAGGAAATGGCGCTCGCAAATGTCGACGTCCTCGGGGGTTAGGTTGTGCTGCTCTATCTTACGGTCACCGTGGATGGGCTCAAAGAGGGCATAAAGCTGCATCATCTCCTCAAAGTGGAGGAGGTACCACGCCCTGATCGTGTACTCTGCTCTCTGGCACAACTTAACAAACTCATCCTTCTCATTCCTCCCTTCTGCTTTCATTCATTGTATCCCATTTGGTATTTTAAATTTGAAACAAAATGTAAATATTTATGTATTCGCACAAAGGAAAGAAGAAAGAGGAGTTATTACCAATACGGTTGGTCAAGGCGCTAATGATCTTGCGCTTCACAATGGGAATCACAGATTCCCTCTCTAAACGTATTATGTCCTTTTTCTTCTTCTTCCCCATAGATCTTTGATATGATCATATGCCTCCTCTATCTCACTTCATGCATGTGCGTATATGCAGTTTACTTTTTGCCCAGATTTATACATTAATTCGTTCATTCATCAACCAAAAAAAGAGGATAATTAAACAACCTTCACCAATGGAAAGAACAACCAACCAGAAGATCAATCAGTGCTACTGCAATCAAACTATTTTATCATTCTCGTAAAAAAAACCCAACTATATTATCTTCCATGCAACTAAATCGGATACTGCTTGCGTTCACCATTCCTTCTCTCAACACACCACTCCACGCAATCATTTATCAATACTACATCGTATCTTCTTCTTTAACTAGTTTAGGGCCAAGTTATTACTCCACCCTCTACTTATGCTATATTTAACATCACGAACCAAAAAAGTCAAGATATAGGGTTTTTTTATAAGGGTGGTATAGATTGAGTTTTTGTTGTTAGGTACTACTTAAGCGATTCGAACCTGGGACCTCCTAGTTCAAAGCTAGTGGTATTAACACTAGACCAAGCCCTTGTTCGTCAATATATAGGGGTCATTTGGAACCTCTAATTCTGGAAACAATGTATCCCAAGAATATTACGATTATGTATATGATAGGAATGTGTTTCTTCTAAGAATGCATTGTCTGGAGTCTATATAGTAGGACTAAAAGACAAAAATATGTTATAGCTTAAAAGACACATATATCCTTATATACCAACAAATAAACATGTTTTAGGTTTTCTTTCACTACCTTCTGACTTTTGATTTGTGCCGAGTTTTTGCTACTAATTTTACTTATGAAACACTCTTTCCTATACAACTTTATGGTTTTTTTCTAATGGTTGTCCTCTTTTATTCACAACAAAAAAAACCATCAAAGACAAATGTCAGACTACAGGAAATAAATAACAGGAGGGAACATCAAGTTACAGCTAACTAGAGCATAAATACAATAATGAGACATAATAGTCTCTTAGGAAAAGTTAACCTAGCAACTACATTGCCACCACACAAAGACATATTAGAGTTGTATATTTTTCCAAATCATGACGAATGAATTGTCGAATCTTAACAACCATGATACAAGCCAGTTCATAAAAAGATGAAGGAACCAAAGCTATTCAGCCACGTTTGTAAGTTTAAAGAATAATATAGCAACATAATAGAGGTTGATATCACTTGGTCGAAAGTAAGGTCTTTCATCTTTTTTAAAATGAGACCTCTTGGTCCTTCAAAATCTTATTTTCTCTCCCTGTCAAATTAGACCTACATGATGAAAGTAAAGTAGAAAGAATATTATCAGAATATATATATAGAAATTCTCCATAGGTTGCAGGTTTTCTGATGAGCCCTAGATAGGGTTCGAATCAGAATACGCAACCTAGGATGGATGGATTGGAATGATGATGGTTTCATAGTAACAGGGGAAGGGGTTTTGTGAACAACCAAACTAGCAACTTCAACACGTTGGGGAAGGAACTGGTTTGGGTAGAAAACATGACGAGATCAATGGAATGGAGTTGATCTCAAGGTCTGCAAGTCAAGGATAGAAAATCCCAGACCAAACTCAAGCTCTCAAGCGCAAGGAAAACTCCTCGGAGTACTTTTCGATTAAACTTAATACCTCCATTACAATCAATTAAAGAGGCTAATTATAGCTGAGAACAACTTAACACAATCCTAATTGAACAATGAAACAAATAACAAACAAAACAAGGAAAGGAAAACAAGCAATTGTCCCGGAAATCAGTCCTTGTACCAACTTCTAGCTCCTGGAAAATGGCCTTCTGGGTTGAGTCGAGCTCAGCCAATTCATTCCCTAGGTTTAGAAAGTTTCACTCTCTCAATTCCAACTCCAAGATCTAGCTGATTGTGTCCCAAACTTCGTGAATTCGAGCTCAAAGTTGCTACCTCAAACTGTCTTTCTGCCTTAGTCAAAAACAGGTAGATTTCCAGCTGCAAGATATGGTTTTTTCACGGCTTGCAATCCAACCCTTCTGGCTTCCTTTCCACGATCCAAGTGCACCAAGTTATAGAGGAATATCCAAACTTCAAAACAATCCCTTGACCTTGCATTTTCAGTCGACCAATTGGGAGAACCAAGCCTACAAAGTGGGGTTCCCAAAACTGTTCCAACACTTGGAAATTTTCCAGCTTTGTACTTGTCAACTTGAATCGATCTTTGATCGATTAATTGGAACTTGAAACCTGCCCGACTTGTGATCATATCAAGCCCCCTTCTTTAAAAAGCTTTGACCTCAAAGCTTGGAACATCCTACACGCAAAAGAATGAACAAACTCATCCCAAACAGGGTCATAAAAATTAAGTCCATAAACCTTTCTTTCCGGCGAAACCCGATTTTTCGATGAGCGCATTGAAATTGGGGCTTTCCGCTGTAAGCCTTCTTGTTCCGATTTCTTGCTTGCATTCAGTTCTACTCGCTCCCACGAATCGAATGCAATGGTTTTTGAGCTTCGATGGTACTCAAATCGGCTTGAATCGAGTCTCGAAGTTTTCTTGCTTGCATTCAGTTCTACTAGCTCCCACAAATCTCCAGAATCCGGCGAGCCAACTTGAAAATTGGGCGTTTCGTTTTTCAGGCGTCACCGAGCTGGTTTCTTGCTTCCTACACCTTCCTTGAGACCCCAAGAGTAGATTCCCAGTGCTGGATTGCTTCGAATCGTGCCCAAACTCCACATTCTATTAATCCACTTTCTCTTCATTGTTCGGCACTTTTGGAGGCAGAATTGGGCTTTTGGGATTCGTGAGCTCGCTTTAGATGGAATTCATCGTCTTTACACGTTGCTGGGCGACTTTGGAAGGTGCTGACACTGGCTGCTTGCTCTGATGTGCCTCCAGCTGCTCCACCCAATTTGGTGTGATTCAGGGCCACCGGCGAACAGGGTCGTCGTTCCCTGCTTCGACGCGGAACTGTCTTGTCAGGAAGCACAGTCAGAAGATGTCGTCTGACCATCAGATTGCCCTCATTCACCTTAGACGGCGGCAAATCATTCGTTTGACCCGTTTCCTTGCCTCGATTGTTCGTCATTCGCATTTGATCAACTCAAACTTCGTCGGGTGGCAGTAGTTTAAGGGCAATCTTGATCCCCTTGAGCTCAAACGTGTAGCGATTACTTTTGCCATGGTGAGAGACCTTTCGGTCAAATTTCCAGGGCCTACCCAGCACCAAGTGGGCTGCTTGCATTGGAATTACGTCGAAGAGTAATTCATCGTGGTAATCCCCAATTGAAAAAGACACCTTGGCATGTTTGTTCACCTTCATTGCAGCATGATCACTGAGCCAATGAAGGGAGTAAGGGTCTGGCCGAGGAATCGTAGGTAACCCCAACTTCTTGATGGGGCTCCAACCCAATTTTCAGAAAATGGGGCTCCCACTTAGCAAAGGTTTTGCTGGAACCCGGCTCTTACCGGCCATGTCGGGAGCGGATGTCTCTAGCCTCGTGCGGGGGAAAAGAATATAAGAGGGCTGGAGGTAGTAGGTGGAAATTGAAAACAGATTCTCGTCTCCCCTTACACACTTTCGCCATATTCGCACGAGAGACGTAAACAGATTCTCGTCTCCCCTTACACACTTTCGCCATATTCGCACGAGAGACGTTATTTTAAAGCACATTTAAAACGATCTAATGCTCATCATTTAACCTAAACCCAAACGAGGCAGTGATATCCAGTCCAGAATATTATTTCCGAATTCCAATCGATATGATTAAAACGCTCATGCAGCCCATAACACGGCCCAAAAAGAAAGAAGATCGGACGGCCATAAGGACCATGATGCAAGTTTTAGTAAGGTTCCAGGATCTAATTGTAACTAACCCCACCGGAAGCCAACTTGACAGAGAATCCAATCCAAAGCCAATCAATCGAAACTCGGAGGAATGGAAACGGCAATGGCGATGCCGGCAGCAGCAGCTAGCGGTACTGCGACTGCCACGGCGACCAAGCTGAACCTGTCTTCTCCACTCTCCCTCCAACACTATTCCTTTACACAGATTCGCCATAGTCACCAACGCCAATGGCCATCCACCAGAATAACCACGAGAACAAGACTACAGGTGCGCTCCTCTCTCCAGGAACTTCCGGTCCTAATTTCGTCGCCGCCGACACCAGACCTTACTTCCGCCTACTTGCTGGCGGAAGGCGCTACCTACTCCTTGGCTAGCTACTATACTACCCTCGGTCTATTCGTCATCTCTCTTCCTGGTCTCTGGTCGCTCATCAAGCGCTCTGTTAAATCCAAGGTAGGCTGGAACTGATTATCGCTTCCCCTTCAGTAATTTCCATAGATAGCAAAACATCTTATACAAGTGTGGTTGTCTTGCTTTGCCTTCATTTTCCAGGTTGTGCAGAAGACATTTATACGGCAAGAAGAAGGCCAGAAGAAAGCTCCACCCAACCAAGTCGCCGGAGAGATATTATCCTTCTTCACTCGCAACAATTTTGCAGTGGCCGATAGAGGAGAGACAATCACGTACTTCTCTAAACTAGCCAGCCCCCTCCTGCAACTTGCTGCAGCTGGAACTATTTCAGTTCGCATCATACTTTTGCTCTAATACCGGTTCTGGCTTCTCAGGTTCGAAGGCATGATGGTTCCCAGCAGAGGGCAAGCTGCATTACTCACCTTCTGCACTAGCATTAGCCTAGCCAGCGTCGCCTTAGTCCTCACCATCACTTATCCCGACATCGGCAACAACTGGTTCTATATCACCATCTTCAGTCCTCTGGCGTAAGTTAGGAGCCAAGAATTCAGTCATCTTATCAATCGTAACATACGAATGCCACTGAAGATCCCCAATTGTATTTTGCTGAGCGCAGGGGAGCATACTACTGGAGCAAAGCATCTAGGAAGGAGCAGATCAAGGTTAAGATGATAGTTGCAGAAGATGGCACCTTGCAAGAGGTTGTTGTTCAAGGAGATGATCAGCAGGTTGAGCAGATGAGGAAGGAACTGCAGCTGAATGAGAAAGGCATGATATATGTAAAGGGCATCTTTGAGAAATGACCATCCTTAGTATTATTCACCTGTAATCATCACATTCATTAAGCAAAGCAACTCTCACAAGTATCTATTTCCACAGAATTCAATCTCAGCGGTGAATATGATTATTGATCAGCAATTCGAGGTGCATTTGAACAAGATTATACAGGTTTCAAAAGAAAAGAAAATTTATTCAGAAGCAGAAAAGATAAACACTTGCAGAGTCCATGCTAGAAATACATCTGTGGACATTCCGGAAATGGAAACGTTCAACCAATAATAAAAAAAGCAATGTCTGCCACGAACTCTTCGGCATTATCTAGACCAAAATTCGATGAAAGTAACACGAATAACTTGAGGATCGAGTGTGTAGCCTCGAGAAACACACTCGAGAGAACTCAGCCAATCAGCAACTTATTCTCTTCCAAAAAGGAATAGGTAGGCACCTCCAAGTTGTAAGGTGCTGGGCCCTTCCGAATCCTACCAGAGATGTCGTAGTGAGATCCATGGCATGGGCAAAACCATCCCCCAAAATCACCAGCATTGGGCAAAGGGATGCAGCCCAAATGCGTGCACACCCCAATAACAATCAGCCATTCTGGGTTCTTCACCCTGGCCTCATCTGGCTGTGGGTCTCGGAGAGATGCCAACTCGACACTGTTTGCCAGTTTGATGTCATCTTCCGTTCGCCTCCTAATGAAAACTGGCTTCCCGCGCCACTTCACAGTCACAGTGGTCCCTGGTTCGATGCTGGAGAGGTCAACCTCAAGAGAGGCAAGGGCCAGAACATCCTTACTGGCCGACATACTGAGGACGAATTTGAGGATGAGGAGACGGATGAGGGAAGCATACACAAATCGACCGCCAGAGAGGACAAAGTAAGCGAAAGCTCGTTTGCTAGGGTCACCAGGTGGCAGGCGCTCGTGGTTGTACTCATCATAGACTATCTTAGGTGAGGGATTCTTGAGAGCATGCACAGTTGCTAAGGTGCCAGGAGCAATGCCTTCCTCATCTACTGAGGCAAGTGTTCCAGAAGCAAAACCTGACATGAACAACAGCAAATTGTTCTCTTACCGTTACACCAGAACAATAACTGCAGGAAGATACAATACCCAGAACTTGATTTATATTTTACACAACAAATGGAAGAATAAAGAAGTTATTATAACAAATCAAGTGCACGAGGCAATTGGAACGATACAAGCTTTGTCATATTCACCATAAATCCAGATTATTCGCATACTTATTCAGAGACATTCAAGTCTTTACAAGAATCCATCACATCATAACATGACCACTACGGTATAATTTCTGCTCAAACTTGAGGGATAACAAGTACGACTTCCATTTACTCACATCCCGTTTCCATAAAGGATAAAGAGATCTTGTTCACTAGTCAAATTTTATAGGAGAGGCAAATGCATCAACCCTAAAATTAAAATTAAAATTAAAATTAAAAGCGAAATGAATCACCCCATGGGCAACTAAAACCAAACGAGAGAAAGGATGAATCCAAAATCATCAAGCTCACAAAACCACCAATATCAAACATCAGATGCCATCATCTAAAACGAATCCATAGGGGATCCAAGCGAAGCTTCGCGCATCAAGATTAGAAGGAACAAAGATTCAGAAAAGGAGACGAGCGAGAAAAGAGAAAGGAGGAAATACTAACCTCTGTGAGGGACATGGAAGGGGAAGTAAAAGCTGAAGAAGCGGTCGGCCTTGACCTCGTCGGCGGAAGGCGACGAATCCGCAGAAACCCGGTTAATGGGATTCTGCGTCCCGATCGCAGAGAGAGCATGGTTGGGCCTTAACGACGGGGAGGAGAGAGATGTAAGACGCCGTAATCCAACCCTCAACATCGTCTTCTTCTCACCTTCGCTATTCGATAGTTACCTTCTTGTTTACACCCAAAAATCCGGAAAACACTTCTTCGCCGGAGGGGGCTGCTAATCTCGATGAGGATTTCGATTGAATTGAATTGCTCTTCCTGCTTTTTGGCCTACAGCTCTTTGCTTTTGCCGCGTCATCGAGGACTCTAGGCCTCCCATTTCAGCGGCCTAAGGCACCCACGCAAATCGCAATGAAGCCCATTATTAGTGATGTTCTCAAAGGCCCACGCATCCAAAAGCCATTCACCACCATGTTAAGCCTTAGGACTTTGGCAGCGGTCAACTTGTTCACTGATGAAGTCGACTTATTTGAAAAAAAATGGTCGATCTATTCATTAATGAAGTCCACCTATTTGGATAAAATGATTGACCTCATTATTGGGATGGTCGATCAGATGTACTATTTTTTATTTTGCTATGTTTAACAAACGGTCAACCTCTTCCACTAAAAGACATTATAAAAAAATTGTATACCACTTCCATCAAGTGGTCTACCTCTTTCTCCAAGCGGTCCACCTCTTTCTATAATTATTCACCTGATGAACCATTCATATTGATATCATCATATATAATTAGAGTCCAATAACAATAGATATGCTTGAGATTTAAAATTAGTACAAAGTCTGCAAGCATAGATGAAAAGATTCTCTAATGATTGTTCTCCTGTAGATTTTTAAAATGTTTCGCATATTTATATCTTATATTTGACTTACTTTATACATATTTTCATGTTTCCTTCAAATTCTAAGTTTTCTTGTTTCTATTTGTCTTGTGGTGGATTAACTTCGTGGCTATTGTTGTTATGAATATGCTCAAAAAGTAGAGTATATTTGTTATACAATTGTGTCATTTACGACGTCCATAAATCTCATATCATCGCTTTTGTGGATTTTTATTCCAGAAGAATTAAAAGAGGGTGTTTCTTTTTGTCTTGGCCTATAATCTGCGTTGGAATTTGGATGTCCACAATTGATAGGATGTTGCATTACTACAAAAATAATTTTATATTGTTGGTCTCCTATTGTCTATTATTTTTCTAATGTAAGTATAATGTACCTATGTTATCTGGTCGACTGTTCGTCAAAAGCGGGATCATTTGCCGAAAGAGATATGTAAACCATTTTGTGAAATCGGTACGCTGTTTTGGCGGAAGCGGTCTACCTCCTCCAACAAGAAGTTGTAAGTTGAAGGTAAGTGTAACGCAGGTCGACCCATTGCCAGAAGCGGTAGACCGGCTACCTTGAGTGGTATACCACTTGGTGAAAGAGGTCGACCACTTAAGGTAATTGTGTCATCATGTCAACCCATTTCCAAAGCGGTAGACCGGTTGACTCAAGTGGTAGACCACTTGGTAGAAGAGGTCTACCATTCTCTTGAAAAGTGGTCAACCATTTGGTGGAAGAGGTCGACCACTTAAAGGTAAATGTGTTATCAGGTCGACCCATTTTCGAAAGTGGTAGACTGGATGACTCAAGTGGTAGACCACTTGATAGAAGATGTCGACCATTTTTCTTGGTAAGTGGTCGACCGCTTGAAGGTAAGTGTGTCATCAGGTCGACCCATTTTCGAAAATGATAAACCGAATGACTCAAGTGGTAGACCACTTGGTGGAAAAGGTTGACCATTTTCTTATAAAGTGGTCGACCACTTTGTGGATGAAAGAATTCCGAGCTCGGACGAGGGAGAAACAAGTTTCGCAAGTTCGTACGTATAACTGTACGATTTATTAGTTCTGGAACTGTTTCTACCGTTCGAAATTATGGGGTACTATTCTGTAATTTTCCATACTAATCGTAATCGGCTCGCAGTTTCTTCGTTTGGTGTTCAAACGACAAACCGTTTGCGGCTACATGACCGTGGGAACGAGGGGGATTGTTAGGAGCCAATTATTGGAACTTTAGAACTTGATTCCCGACTAGGAATTGGCTAAATTAAGGTGTGTGGGGATTAAGGGGACCTTTTTTTTGTGGGAAAAAGGGTGCTAAGGGCACCCAAACCTCAACCTATTACAAAGCGGGGGGTTTCAATCCCTGTCCGATCAAAAATTAGCCAATATCTGAGCATGATGCTTGGCTGATTGATGATGTGAATACCCGGAGGAGCGGAGTGGTCGGTCGAAGCAAGGAAATTTGCCATTGCATTCCCATCCCTGAAGACATGCTCGATTCGTACCTGCCAGTCACGCTGTAGGATATGCCTAATCTCCGAAACGACCATAAAATGAGGATGAGTAGAGGTTGCCGACTCGAGCAGCTGGATGGCAGTTTTGGACTCTGTTTGGAGGACTGCCTTTCGAATCCCCACCTCCGAGGCACAGCGAAGTCCCTGTGCTATACCCATCAGCTCAGCTCGGGTGATAGAGCCTCCTCTTAAGTTTATTGTGAACGCCTGCCAGAAATTCCAATGTCATTGACACGCTAAAACACAACACCAAACTGCGACCAAGTGTAATCGCAGTCCGGAAATGCAGTAACAGGCAAGCTCTAATTGTCAATCCGGGGTCTAGATCTACTACCTACTCCGTGAATATCTATTATCTAGCCAACTAAGTCAAGTGATTGTTTATTTAAGTAAAAGCAATAAGAAAGCAGGAAATGATTCGGTTTTCTAAAGAAAAGGAAGAGTCACTCGGGAATGAGTCCCCCTAGCTCTTTAGTTAGGTCTCAGTTGTAATTACCCTGGGTTGATTAAATGTTGATTAAACTACGGAAGATCCGACAGTAGTTTGGAATCTCTTAAGCTGACCAAGCCCTCTCAGGCAGGCTAACCGGCAGGCGACTAACCTTCACCGGGATAGACTGCTGAGGCAATAAGCACATAACTCCACTACTGGAATTGGGTTCTAGTACAAAGCAGTAGATTGATTAACTCTCGTATAACCAATCTACCACTACCGATTGATGAAGCTCTAACAACCTAATCAGATTCTATCTATCTCAGGTTGCAGCAGAAATCAAGAAAAAATGATCAGACTTCAATTGACTCAATGAATCATGCATCAATCGATTAAAATCAAACAGTATAACAATTCCAAGTCATTACAATCAAGATCCCTATGGAACTAGGGTTCTTCATACCCAAGTGAGAGAGAGTTCTACTCCATAGAGAGAGAGAGAGAGGGAAACAAAATACAAAGCAATCATACTCATAACAATGGGAAGAATCTGCTCTGGGATGTCAATCTTCACTCTTGAGGATGCAATCGGGGCTTCAATGGTGAGAAATCAACTCCAAATAGGATGCAATCGTTCCCAAACCTTCATTCATGGACTAGGACCTGAAATATCACAAACATGAACAACCTAGCGTGAAATCGGCCTAAAACACGAGAAATAAGACTCAAACGGTGTAAGAATGGTGGACAAAAACATGTGTATATATCAAGTCATTAGTCATCTCTTATTACGCCGCCCGCTGTAGAGCTTTGGAGCGCCTAGATCGCTGATCCATCCGTGTTAATGCATGCCCAGCCCTTAGGCGGTAATTTCCATGATATCATCTTCTTCTCAGCCATCCCTGGAACGCCCAATGTGTGCTCAGCCTTGGCAAAGGCTTCTGTGATCTGATTATGGTGTCTCTTAGCCTCGCTATGCAACTAATCAAAGGGCGCTAAAGTGTACTCAAACAAAAACTTGTTATGATTCTTCCACAGCAGCCAGCACATCACGCCAAAGAGGGTAGCATCGAGACTCTTACCTCTGCCTGTAAGGTAGTGCATAGCCCAGCTCTTGAACCCCTCTTGAAAGAAACTTCCATCGGGCTCTTCACTAAGCAGCCCTGCCCATGCCCCTCGCGCGAAAGGGCAATCTCTCAAAACATGGATTAAAGATTCATCACTCCCGCCGCAAACTTTGCAGGCCGCCCCGTTAGAAAGGTGGCGCCTCCTTCTCTCCACATTTGTCAACAAACGATCGTGGAAAGCAAGCCAGAAGAAGGTGCGGATCCTTTGAGTACCTGGCAACTTCCAAATCACCTTCCATCTGTGGTGTCCGGTTCAGGGATTAAGGGGACCTTAATTATTGCATCGATTATTTATGATTGATTTGCATATTTGGATGGATGGATTATTGTGGGTGATGAATTATTTGTTGATATGATGAATTGGTGATTATTCTTGATTGTTATGGATTTTACGGTGTAAATATCGGTATTTGACAAGTTTCACCGTAAATATGGATAGTTGGGTTTATTGAGTTTAACACTGATCAAATATATTTTCGTATGTCGAAAATTATTTTGGGTCGGATTTATCATAATATTCCACTTGAAAATGATTTTCGAGTTAAAAACTGCACAATGGTTAATTTAGGAAAAGCTCGGTAAAAACGTGTTTTATTTATCTTTAAGATTTTAATCACTTTAAAATGGTCAGTGTGTCTTGTTAAATTGGTTTTGGTATGTAAAGGATAAATTAGATAGTTTATGGAGTTTTTTATCTTTAAAATGGTAAAAACGAGCTTGATACGAGATTTGCGGTAAAGACCAAATATAATAATAATTTCATGATTTTGAATTTTTGAGAAAGATGAAAATTGAACAGAAATATTTTAGGATGATAAATGGATGTTCTGGTATTTTGGGGGGGTTTTGGAGTTACCATTTGATTGGAATTTAAGTTACAGTAAAATTACGATTAATATGAGGTTTTTTGGGATAATATTTTCGAAATTACTTTTTATGACCAGACATGGATTTAATTGACATTTTGTCTTAATTAATTCAATTTCATGAATTACATGATGAACTCTGATGGAGGAAAATGAACTTAGAGATGATAACGTTTTACCCGCAAATCGTTTATCTCGGTAAACTGTGTTGGGATTATTTTGGAAAACTGTGTGGTGGATTTTGAGTTTTGAGCTATGATTGTGAGTTGATTTGAAATGAGGTTTCGAAATGAATGAATTGAGTAGGTTATATAGTAATGATTAATGAGATGAAGAATATGTGATTAGTTGTTGAATGATTGATAATCGTTACCGATTACGTGATTTTGGATGATATAAATGTCTTAGTGATAGTTGACGTTATGAAATTGAGTGAATATTGGAAAATGTTGGTATGAGTGAATTTATATGAACGGTATGAATTGGGAATGGTGATTGGAATCTTGATTTGAGATTTGATGGTGGAATAGCTGATTTTGAGAAATGTCGAGTTGATAACCGACATGAGATATGTATTGATTGGGAATCAGTGGGATGACATTGATTCCTGGATTGATTGAGATGATGGTGACTTGATGAGATGTGCAATATGAGATCCATTTGAATTGGGAACTCAATGGGAAGGCATTGATTCTTGCATTGGTTCGATGACATGTTTGACATGAGATGTGCATGGACCAGTTAATCAGTGGGACTGTGATAACGATGTAATTGTACATGTTTTCACCCCTAGTTCTTATTCGTTTGTGGGGCGTAGTCGTGTATTTTTGGCCTATTTTACGCCGGGTTGTGCTACTTTGTCATATTTCAGGTCCTAGACGTCGAAGGAAAGGCTAAGCACGATTTTCGGGGCATTTGGAAGTCATTCGCTCGAGCTGGGGCCAAAGCACGGGCTGGCCTAAACCAAAGCACGACCGTGTTCCTGGATCGTGCTTTTACTGCCGAGGCTTGATCCAAGATTTTCCTGCGCTAGCCCAAAACACGGGCGGGCAAAAGCAAAGCACGGCCATGCCCTCGACCGTGTTTTGCCCAGGGTCAGCCTTTTAGGCAGATTTGAGGAAAATGAGAAGGGTTCCGAGTTTTAGAGAGACAGAGCGATTCCTAGAGAGAGAAAGTGACAAACCAGAGTTCCCAAGTGGCCTAACTTGATCTTCATCACCATTGGAGCCCGGCTTGAGCTTGGAGAAGATCCGATTGAGCGCCAGAAGCAGATTATCATCCTTCACAGTATGGTTTCCGCATCTGAGCTGGATTTTCCATCTCTCTCTATGGAGTAGTTTTCCTATTCATCTGGGTATGGAGAACCCTAGATTTGTATGTTAGGTCTGATTGTATGAACCCAAGTACAGATTCTATGATTTGATTATATTCAATTGAGGTTTGAATGATTGAATGGCATGAATTCTGATCAAATTCATGTTGTTTCTGCTTTAACCTAGAAAGAGAATATCTGCCTAGGTTGATAGAGCACCCTTAATTGAAGGTAGTGACTTGGCGACTTTAGTCGAGGAGCCAATTCACTATTCTGTACCAAATTTACTTCAGTAGTGGAGGTTTGGTTCGTTAGGGCCTCAATCTGTTTACTCCGGTGGAGGTTAGTCGCCCGCTGGGGACTCAGATTGAGAGGGTCTGGAGACCTTTAGTCGAGACTTCAGACTGCTTAAGAACCTCCCACAGTATAACTATCATTAAAACTGAACTTGGTAAATTGCAATCCGACTTAACTGCAGTCTAGGGGGAACCATATCCGGGTGACCTCTCTCGACTTGAAACAACAATCTTGCTTGCTTTACTTGTTTGCTTGTTTGAACCTGCACTAAAGTTTCACCGCTAGATAATAAGAATTCGCTGAGTAGTCATCACATCTAGGACCCGGGTTGACATTAAAACCCAAACCCGCTATACTACGCTTTAGGAAGTGGTTGCACTTGGCCATTTTCTAGAGTGACAGTAGGAGTGAGTCAGACTACACTGATTCTGGATCGATTGTGCATGGACCGGTTAATCAGTGGGACCCCATTGATTCCAGATTGTTTGTGTTGGACGAGAGAAATGGAATTGTTTGATTTGTGAGCATATTAATTCACATAGACGTAGAAAGGGTCTGCACTTTTACCCCTAGATGATTATGAGATTGGGTAGACTTAGCTCGCTTCTGCCAGTGTTGTGGTTGCATGAGCACCACAAATGATTTGCTCGAGCGGGGGTAAGTGTATGGTGACCTTGGCGCCATTAATAATTAATGAGAATTTTCATATCATGCATTGATTATGTATTCATGAAACTATGTGATTATCATATTGGATGAATTGGTTCGACGATGATGAGTTGATGGATTTGATATGTTGATTGAGGATATATATATATATATATGATGACCTAGGATGGCATCTAGACTTTTGAATTGTGATCACATATGACTATGTGAATAGCTGACTGTGGTCCAAAAACTAGGTAGTGGGAAAGATCCACACACACAGCTTAGTTGCTGACCCACTTCTGTTCAGTTTCTTACAGGTTCGAATGAATTGAGAGAAACTCTGGCACTGCACAATGATCGATGGATGATTGGTTTTGAAGTTTTCCCATATTTTGAAATGACTCTCAATTATGTTTTATGAGTCGATGATTTGGGTATTACATAGTAGATGGTACCGTAATGAACATAGTAGTGAATGAGACTCTGATTTGGTTTACATGAAAGGAATGAACTAGATTGAGTTGATCTTTGGTATATGATGAGTAATTTGAGAAATAATTGTTGTGATTTTGGATTATAATGATGTTGGTAGGTATGTTACCAGTAGTAAACAGTTGAGTTCTTGCGTAACCCGTGATAGACCGTTAATTACACATGTTTTTACCCCTGTTCTTACACCGTTTGAGATGTGATTTCTCGTGTTTTAGGCCGATTTCATGCTAGGTTGTGCTTGTTTGTGATATTTCAGGTCGTAGTACGTGAATGGAGGCTTGGGAGCGAGTTTGGGGTCGATTGGATGAAGATCGGGCGCGAGGCAAGCCGATGAGGAAGCCACACGGGCACACATAACCATCACACGGCCGTGCAAGTGACAAACCTGGCCGTGTGGGATTATGCGAGCCTTCACACGGGCACAAGTAATTTCCACACGGCCGTGTGGAGGAGCAAGGTGGTCGTGCGAGTTTCGCCGAGAGCAAACACGGGCAGGATGGAAATCCCACACGGCCGTGCGACCCTGGCCGTGTGGGAAGCCTGAATTTCGACTTAATGATACGCCGCGTTTTGACTCACACGGGCAACTGGGTGAGCCACACGGCCGTGTGGCTTGCCCGTGTGAGTCGGGAATTGCTGGTTAAAACCCGATTTTCAGCCAAAGGAAAGGAGAGCTGGGTTTTTGGTTCCCAAACACCCAAGGGACAAACCCTAGAGAGAGAGAGCGACTTGGGAACATTCTTGGAGCTATTTTGGAGGATTTCTTCGCCATTGGAGCTCGAGAATCAAGCTTGGAGATGGAGATTGAAGATCTAGATCAGATTTCTGCAGTCTCTCTCTTCTCTATGGAGTAACTTCCCTTCACTTAGGTTTTGAGGAACCCTTAGGATCTTTCTTGTATGAATTTTGGGATGATATTACTGTTTGATTATAATCGAATGATGCATGTTTATTGAGTCAATTGAAGTCTGATCAACTTTTCCTGATTTCTGCTGCAACCTGAGATAGATAGAATCTGATTAGGTTGCTAGAGTCTCATCATTCGGTAGTAGGAGTTTGGTTATACGAGAGTTAGCCAGAGTACTGCTTTGTACTGGAATCCAATTCCAGTAGTGGAGTTCTGTGCTTATTGCTTCAGCTTTCTATCCCGGTGAAGACTAGTCGTCTGCCGGATAGTTAGACTGTGAGGGCTTGGTCAGCTTAAGAGATTCCAAGCTACTGTCGGATCTTCCGCAGTTTAATCAACAGTAAAACAACCAAAAGGAATTACCAGTGCAGTCAAAATCACGCATTAAAACGTAAAAACTTACGTTTTTACGTATCCAGGCCACCAAAACGTTTCAGTTTCTATCTAAAGTCACTTAGTCACAAAAACTGGTAAAAACATGGGTAAAATCAGTAAAATCGCTTAAAATCAGTAAAATCGCGATTCTGAAGCGTTTTTATACGATTTTGATCATCTCATAAAAATGTGCTAATTGGCCCAAAATGATGTAAGTTTGGAGACATATCAGCAAAAAATAAAAAAAGGATAACATGATTCATCACTCATTCTACTACTAGTGTCGAGATAGGGGCTTCACATTAGGTTGAAAAGACACCTAATGGTATTCTCAACAGCCGTCGACCTTCTATCAGTCTTCTCCCTTAATCTTCAACTGTGGCTCTTACCTGGGGTACGACAAAAATTTATGGGTAATTGATCGTATGTAATTATGTAAACTCAAACCAGCTTATGAGAATTTGGATTCTCAAACTCGTTTACGGGTTACGATCTACGTTTATGAGCTTATTATTAAGATGTTAAGAGTTTTCTCTACTTTTGAGTAAACACAAATTAGTTTATGTGTTAGACATTACATTTTAATTATGAATTTCATGTAGTTATTCACTTATCTAAAATCTACACACTCACATTTTACATACTATATGTTGTACTTAACATATTTTAGCTATTTTAGAGGGTGCGTAAAAAACTTATGCTTTTACGCTTTGACTCTACGTTTTACGATTTTACCCATTTTCCGCTTCTATGTAGAATTGCGCTTTTAACTGCATTGGGAATTACAACTTGGACCTAATTGAGGAGCTAGGGGGAATCATATCTAAGTGAATTCACAACTTGTAATTAGTAGAGTAGTCAGTAGAGTAGTTTATAAATCAATCCTTAATCTAGTTTGCTAGATAATGAACTGAAGCTGAGTAATAGTAACTCTAGAGACCCGTGGATTCGATATTTATTACTTGTGCCACTATACTGCAGTCCCTTTCATTGGTTACACTTGGCCATTGTTAGGTGTTGTGTTTTAGAGCATCAAGTTTTTGGTGCCGTTGCCGGGGACTTTCTAGATTATTAGGAAAGGCAGAAGTTTGTTACTTTAGCGTTTTTCTTTCTTTTCCACCCTTGCTTTTCACTTGGGTGTTATTGTTTTTGTTGGTGCAGATCTGAATCATGGATCCGCATGGCTTCTCCAACCAGTACCCCCACCATCCGAGTGGTATTACCCCGAGACTCCCTGGAGCAATCAAGGAGGAGAAGACTATGGATTCGGGTTCCAGTACCAACCCCCTTTCTACGGAGAACAACCAGACCCCTGAGCATATCAAGAACAACCTCATTACCAAGAAGACTTTCTCCCACAACCAGAAGGGCCATCGGAGCTGGAGTTACCCATGGCGGCCTTCACGGGCCACTCTGCAGAGCCATGCTACACTTCACTGGAAGATCCGAACAAACAATTAAGGCTTCTCGTGGAGCAGTTTGCTCAAGACACTGAGAAATCATGCTCCAAGATGGATCTTCAAATCAAAGCCCTTGCTGTTTCTGATCCCTCATTTCTCCATGATATGGAGGAGACTGTTCAGCGCTCAGCGAAGCAAACAGAGTGGGTGGAGCAAGTTTGCTCACATCTTGCTCAAGATCACCTTTCTGCTACCACGCTAGAAGAGGTGGCGGATGACAAAGGCTACGGGGATGTTGAGGAGCATACAGAAGTTATCACAGAGAACTCCCATGATAATCATGATCAGGAAAGTCCTCTGGTTGCAGATCACACAATTCCTTATTTCTGCTCTAACATGCTGGGCCCGAGCGAGGAGATGCAAGATGATCTCATTGAAGAAATTACATGGCGACTTGCTCTCCAATCTGTGCTAGAAGAAGAAGAGCAAGAAAGGGTGCAGAAAGAAGTTGTGGAGGATGGCGAAAGTGAAGCAGGAGGAGCTCTTGATCATTTCCCAGGGGTGATACCACATGAAGAAGAAAGGGGGGTTGAAGAAGCAATTGGCGTCCAGGCTGAGGACGGAGTTAAGGTGGAAGAGGCCTGCATCGGCCATGAGTTACATGTGATATCTCCACCAAACTTTGAGGAGCTGCTTGGCAAGGACCCATTTGCAGTGTCTCTTTGCCAGACCAAGGCCACATCGACATCGGTCCCTCTTGGTGGACGCGATGGTGGCCAATCGATTCTGTCATATCTGGTTTGGGGCAATGAGACGAGAGAAGAGAAGAAGAGGTCTCGAGGGTGGAGACTTCATCTGCATCAAGTACATGAGCCTTCATCACCTGCCACACCACATGCTCGTGACTTGAGACTCCACCTCATCGACGAGAACCTCAACTTCAAGGAGGTTCTAGCATGGACCGAAACTTAGGAGCCATCGTCCGGCTCACGCCGTGAAAAAAGCGCTTGTTGGGAGGCAACCCAACCAGTCGGTTTGCATTTCTTTCTCTATTTCTCCTCGGTTGAGTCAGTTTTGTTATTTGATTTTAGAGTCAATAACTCAACCTTTGTGAGATTTTGTGTGGTGTTTGTGTTCTGATTACTCTCTCTTTCTGGAATGCACCACCTGACCCGTTCATCATCATTCACCCTCGATCTGGTAACTTCGTTCTACCCTCCTTATCTTTCCTCCATTGAGGATAATGTCTTGCTTAAGTGTGGGGGGGGGGGTGGGTGTTCGATTATTTATGTGGGTGAATGTTTGGCTGTTTGTGTGCTTGGAGCCTAGTCCACTGTCCAAATCTCAAGATTTGAGGGCTCCAAGTACGGCTATTTGATCATATTGGCACTGTGTTTTGATTGGTGAATTGAATGGTTTTCGGATTGATGCATGACAGCTTGATTGTGACTAGGACAACCTATGATGAGGACTGAGACGTGCAGTAGAATTGTGTAGGGGTTCAGTTTTTCAACTGTTTGCTTACCAACTGTGACTTGGATTGATTACTTGTTCTTGACAGTCGCTTATGCATCTAGTTCAGGGTATCAGAATGTGATATAGAGCATATAGGTAGCCATGTGAGATTTGAGCCTGCTCGTTTCTTTCTTGTGCGATAGATCCCTCTTCCAGGATGTGTAGCATTCGCGTTGTCACTAGCTAAGATGATGGGGGCATAGGATTAGCCCACGACCAAATTTGACTGTCCTGATGTGTCATATCCCCTAGTCGGCCCTTTTGAGCCGTGTGTTATCCTTTCTTTTGGTCTGAAATGAAAAAAAAAATCACCCTTTTTGCATCTTTTAGAAGGTTCCACAGAGTGGTTTTTTTTACATATTCTCTACTGTTTCTGCTAAATTTGATGTGAGTGTTGGAGGTAGTGCTTAAAAGTTGGGCTGGGCATGTGTTTGAAATATGTGCAGAAGTGGTGGCTCTCTTAAGAAATGAAAAGAAAATGAAAGAAAAAACAAAGAAAAATTGAAAGCAAAGAGAGCCACTACCAAAAATCTGAATAATGGCCAGTAAGTAGTGTTTCTTAGCAGTCTGGCTTGGAAATGCTAACATTTATACCTCCTTCGCTCTTGTGCTCTTGAGATATTGAGTAATGCAGAATAGCAGAAAGGAAATACCGGTTTGTTTGACTGTGATTGTGTGGGTTTGGAAATGTGGAACCTTGTGCTATGAATACTTCCACCACCCAAAAGGCCTTTTCCCCATGTCCAAGACCCTAGCCAGTCATTTGAACCTGTGTCTAAGACCTCCTGATGAGTTAGTGGTGACACCCCATATGTGAACTCTAGCATTTAGAGGCTGCCATCATGGTGAAGAGATGTTAGGGATTGAGAGAAATAACATGCGCATGTTTCGCATCAATTTGTCCTGACCCCACTGGTCGAGAGTGAGTGATTCATTTTCATATTCTATATACTCTTGTACCCCGGTGAGGACCTAGATTGCTCGGTCTCTATTCTGATGTCTTGAGTTGGATGCATGAGTTGACTGTTTTGAGTAAGTGGTTGAGTCATGTCTAGGTTGGTTGGTGAACAGAAGGGAGATTCTTCCTTTACTCGATTTTGCTGCACTCGAATGTCCTTTGTGGTGGTTGTCCAGGTTGCTATTGAAGTTGGTCAGGTATTGATGTTTGAAAACCAGTACGATTCACAGGTTCTGTGCCTTTATGACTTGTCCCCAATGTTGGTTGATTGAAATATGTAAGCTTACCTTGTGTCTGACTTGGTTTGCTTGGGGACAAGCAAACGGTTAAGTATGGGGGAGTTTGATAGACCGTTAATTACACATGTTTTTACCCCTGTTCTTACACCGTTTGAGATGTGATTTCTCGTGTTTTAGGCCGATTTCACGCTAGGTTGTGCTTGTTTGTGATATTTCAGGTCCTAGTACGTGAATGGAGGCTTGGGAGCGAGTTTGGGGTCGATTGGATGAAGATCGGGCGCGAGGCAAGCCGATGAGGAAGCCACACGGGCACACATAACCATCACACGACCGTGCAAATGACAAACCTGGCCGTGTGGGATTATGCGAGCCTTCACACGGGCACAAGTAATTTCCACACGGCCGTGTGGAGGAGCAAGGTGGCCGTGCGAGTTTCGCCGAGAGCAAACACGGGCAGGATGGAAATCCCACACGGCCGTGCTACCCTGGCCGTGTGGGAAGCCTGAATTTCGACTTAATGATACGCCGCGTTTTGACTCACACGGGAAACTGGGTGAGCCACACGGCCGTGTGGCCTGCCCGTGTGAGTCGGGAATTGCTGGTTAAAACCCGATTTTCAGCCAAAGGAAAGGAGAGCTGGGTTTTTGGTTCCCAAACACCCAAGGGACGAACCCTAGAGAGAGAGCGACTTGGGAACATTCTTGGAGCTATTTTGGAGGATTTCTTCGCCATTGGAGCTCGGGAATCAAGCTTGGAGATGGAGATTGAAGATCTAGATCAGATTTCTGCAGTCTCTCTCTTCTCTATGGAGTAACTTCCCTTCACTTAGGTTTTGAGGAACCCTAGTTCCATGAGTTAGGATCTTTCTTGTATGAAGTTTGGGATGATATTACTGTTTGATTATAATCGAATGATGCATGTTTATTGAGTCAATTGAAGTCTGATCAACTTTTCCTAATTTCTGCTGCAACCTGAGATAGATAGAATCTGATTAGGTTGCTAGAGTCTCATCATTCGGTAGTAGGAGTTTGGTTAAACGAGAGTTATCCAGAGTACTGCTTTGTACTGGAATCCAATTCCAATAGTGGAGTTCTATGCTTATTGCTTCAGCTTTCTATCCCGGTGAAGACTAGTCGTCTGCCGGATAGTTAGACTGAGAGGGCTTGGTCAGCTTAAGAGATTCCAAGCTACTGTCGGATCTTCCGCAGTTTAATCAACAGTAAAAAAACCAAAAGGAATTACAACTTGGACCTAATTGAGGAGCTAGGGGGAATCATACCTAAGTGAGTTCACAACTTGTAATTAGTAGAGTAGTCAGTAGAGTAGTTTATAAATCAATCCTTAATCTAGTTTGCTAGATAATGAACTAAAGCTGAGTAATAGTAACTCTAGAGACCCGTGGATTCGATATTTATTACTTGTGCCACTATACTGCAGTCCCTTTCATTGGTTACACTTGGCCATTGTTAGGTGTTGTGTTTTAGATCATCAACCCGCGATAGAGATTCCGCTGTGCGGGTGAACCATTGGTTCAACCCATTTGTTTTAGGGTGGGGTGTTACAGATACATTCTCTACAAGTATGAGAGATATTATGTTCTAGTTTTTTTAATCAGTTTCTGGAATTTTTGGGATAAGATGTAATGCTTACCACCAATGCAGTCAAAAGCACGATTCTACCTAGAAGCGGAAAATGGGTAAAATCGTAAAGCGTAGAATCAAAGCGTAAAAGCGTAAGTTTTTTACGCGTGCTGTAAAATAACTAAAAAGTTGTTAAGTATGGCATAGACTATGTAAAAATATGAGTGTTAGGAATTTAGATAAGTTAATAAATACCTTCAATTTATGTCTAAAGTAGACCAACTTATAGCATCTTAACAATAAGTTCGTAAACATAAATCATCTTAATAATAAGCCACATTCCCTTCTATACTAGAATTTGAGAATGACCTAGCTGGTGAATTAGATTATTGTATTGAAGATGAGAATGCATCCAAGTACCCGGTATGTATCTTTTAATCTCAAATGTATCATATTGTTGGTGATTTACCTTTAAAATATACTTTTTGTAATTAATTTCTTGAAAAGAATACCCATTTAGTGAACTAAAAGCGTAAAAGCGTAAAACGTTATGGTGAACTAGAAGCGTAAAAGCGTAAGATTTTAAGCTTTAAAACGTAATTTTGTCCAATTTTATGCACTAACGATTTTATATAGAAACGAAAGCGTTTTGGTGACCTAAAATCGTAAGGTTTTAAGCTTTAAAACACGATTTGGACTGCATTGCTTACCAATACCATTACTTTCCTTAATGAACATTAGGATTTGAAAGATCATTGTTGAATCAATATGGAGCCGCACTCTTCTATAATCCTTTTTCCAAGCTAATTGCAATCACTCAATGGCACATTTGATCTCAGATCGCTTAATGTAGACAACCAAGGTTAGCCATAAAAGCATTTAAATATTATTCCAAAACGATCACGTATCAATCCTCCCGATGTCATTCTTAGTCTAACTACTTCATTGAACCGTCCATGTTGATCACAACTCAACCCATCAGTAGCGGAGACCAGGATAATTCGCAGTAAGTCTTACTCTATTGCACTATATGTAACTATTTATCATTCTCTTATTATTTGATAATGGTTTTTCTCCATCTCTGGATTCACTAAAATTTGAGATATCATTATGAGATCCATGGCACGGGCAAACCAACTCCCGAAATCACTGGCATTCGACAATGTAATGCAATTTAAATGTGTGGACTCCGATAACAATCAACCACTCAATGTTTGGACTCATTTGACGGTGGGTCTCGAAGAGATGCCAACTCAATACTATTTTAGAGTGAGTGATCTAGAAGTAAACCCTAACAGCAATACAGTCAATCCCTTACCACTGCCAAACCCCAATTGTGGAAAAGGTTGTATGGTCATTACAACAACATTGCCAGTCGCTAGAATAAATGAATTAGACATCCATGATGGACATGAAAAATAACAAAGTTCTAAGCATAATCAAGTGTGAATCTAAGATTATAAATATATTGACCTACCATAGCACCATCAAACCATATTTCCCATCTGCCTTATCAAGGATCTTCAAACTAATTACAAGAATCCACTCGTCCCAACATGACCTATTTGACAAATGCAACTCTTAACTTGAAGGACAAATCGTGCTCTGGAAGTTAAACAAAATGGAACCAACTTCAGACTTGAAATGGATTAGTATGTCATATTCAATTCATAAAAGAAGGCAATGATATTGTATTCATTTATCAGATTACATTGGAGGCAATGTCATTTAATCTGCTGCTGAACCCCGTAATAATTGATTGCTGAACTCGATGAATAATCTTTATATTTCACTCTTTAGCTTGACTTCTGTTACACTTGTTCTAAAACTTATGAATGATCTCCAAGATTGGGTTCTTGACATTGCTAATTGATTTGGTAAACTTGTTTTCTGCTACCGATATCCTCACATTTGGTTGCAACATTTCTCAAGTTTTGTGAATGAGCCGTTAAGAGCGAGTATTTGACATTGCTATGAACTCATATTGACTACTAATAACTTGTCTACTATTGTCTGGTATGCCCTTGATTGAAATGTTGGGATTGTTGTCCTCTTGCTTTCTTTCAAGCAACTTGTCCATGATTATGAAAATCCAAGCGATACTAGTTCATTGACTTGTTTTAATTGATCCTTAGGTAACACGGGAAGTAGAAATAACAAATAAAGGGGCACTCACACTCGCATTCTATGGTCGACTGAGATTTATTAGGGAGAAGCTTTCATTACTACTTGAACGAAGTAGATGATTTTTGTCTGAAACTGTGGTTCCCACAAATAGAGATGCACACAGCTTACACCGTCATCCATAATGAGTAGCTGAGATGCCGCACATGATGACTCCTTGTAGTCGTGTGCACCATTCAATTGTCAGTCTGATGATTCACAACCGTGTGAGTTTTTAACATTACAAGAAAAGAACCTAAAAGTGTGATGATATGAGGTGTGTTTCAGGTAATGTGGCTAATGCTATATTCAGTTTCAGGCATGCAACTTAAGGAACTTTCTTTGGAGGGAGGTTGCAAAAGATAACATTGTTCATATGCCATGGGGTTTATGGTTGTGGCTATTGATTTGAGAAGGAAAGTGTAATTCACAAAAGTACATGTTCTTTGTATTTGGTTAGTTTTTCATTGGGAGTTGATTTCTTTTGGGTGTGTAGTCCATTTTGGTTACTTGTGTCAAATGTGTATAATTACTAGGGTACCATATCACGAGCTTGTGTAGTTGCACACAAAGAAGGATTTAAAGCCTTGGTATAAGAGACCCTAGAAATAAGAGAAAATTGTATTGGAGTATATTCTAACCTCTCCTTTTAGTCGAGCTTTTAGCTCGTACTGCTCACATTCCTAGATCTTCAAAACACCTCCTCTGCCATGGTGTGATGGAATGAAATTTGATTAGATCTACCCTAACAACATGATTGTTGAAATGAAATTATTGTTTGACATTATCTTAAAGTCTTCAATAATTGAAATGTTGTTATTATCCTATCAGGATAAATCTGAGTACCGATATTTGATGCAAGTACAATGAGGACCATCTAATTCTGTAAGTCCATAATTAGGGCCCTCCTTTCTCCCAACCGGGTACGTTGGGCTTAAATAGGGGCTTTCCTTTTCATACTGGGTTTCAGAAACGTAGGTCCTGAGTCCTGCCCAATTAAAGAAAGGAGAAGCCCAACAAGGGGGCTATATATTCATTTTCCCGTCCAGGCTACAGCAGTTGTACGAAAGATCTCGCAGCCAGCCCCATTCAAATCGTCAATCCAAACCAAGCAAGCACATCGCGCAATCGCCATTTTCGCAGCCATATCTCGCTTTCCGACCGCCACCATCGAACTCAACATGGAAGATAGCTTTCGAGTTCGAGTCGACAAAGTCTTCGGCTCACTCACCTCCTCCAACTCCGCCGATAACCTACCGGCGCCTACTTCAGCCTCCCTCCGTTCTCTCTGGTCGCTCACTGACGAGGAAATCGAGCGGAGCCGATGGAGGAAGGTCGAGAGCAACGGCGATGACGAGGAAGACGATGATACAGAGTCGCTCTCGTTATCGAGAGGATTCCTTGCCCCGAAAGAATCCAAAGCAGGTCTATCCCGCTCGGAGACAAGCTTCCGGCGTCAGATTGAAACAGACCTGGATGACCTAGATGACCAGGTTCAGGATGATGATGACGATGAGAAGAAGTCCTTTGAGCAAAGGCCTGACGATTACAACGAAGAAGAATGGGAAATTAAGAACTCCATTGGCCGTGACTGCACTCTCGATTTTGAGGTACGCAATTAAAATTTCTCTCGTTCACCTTTCCTTGTTGAAGATAACGATTGGATACCCTAATTTATTCATCCGATTTCACCTGAATTGGGTTTTGGTTCTTTTTCGTATGATGCTGTTTAGGAAGAGGAAGACCAATTCGACAAGGTGGCCGTGGGCAGGGAAAAGTCTGAAGATCGCGTGTATCTGAAGGATTTGAGCAAGAATGAATATGAAATTGACACAGGTCCTTCTAGTTCATTGGAAGATGCCTTAGCTAGGGACCGCCGGGCCAATCACAACGCTGCTAAACTCAGGCTGAAGGAGGACGACGAATCAGCAGCTCGAAAGATCGACTCTTTGACCGTTTCAGACAATGAATCAGCACCACCCAACAAAACTTCCCTCCAGGACTGCAACCTCAAATCCATTCTCAAGAGGAAGGATGATCAGGCTGTTGATGATTCCAAGTCGTTACAGAAACGTGTTAGATTCGGCCATGAATGCAATACTGGCGAGAAGGAAACTGAGGATACAGCTATGGAAGCCGATTTGGAAGATCCCCTGGTATACCGAATGCCAAAAAATTATCCTTCTGGAATCCCGGACTACATGAGAAACCCTACGAAATACACCAAGTACACCTTTGAATCGTCTGATGTTGATGAAGGAACCAACAGACAAGCGTACATGGACTTTCTGAAGCTAATCAAGAAGTCGGAACCTGGACCAGAAGTAGATGAATCCATTCGTGGCGATCCTCCCAAGTCAGTTCCCTTTGTGCCCAGGAAGAAGGAGAACAATGCGGATGATTGGAAGTGCAAGCAGGAGGAAGGTGGCGGCGGGAAGAAGGGTGTAAATGTTGTGATAGCAGCAGCTGATGATCTGGAAGGTGGTGAAGAAAGCTGTGCTATGGATGAGGACGAAGCAGAAGTGGGAGCTCAACAGCGAAATGGTGGTTCAGGGTCAGGTAGGCCAGGTCGTAGGTATAGAATGAAGGGTAAGTTGGAAGTAGATGAGTAGAGAATACCACCAGCGACCTAGTGTAGACATATGGTTGTTGTGTAATGCCAAGTGTTTGGAACTCCGTTCCATGATAGGTTGTATTTTTCTTGCCAGTGTTGCACTTTCTTTTTACTTACATGCTTCAAACGATAACAATGGAAAGAAGAGTTTGTGAAACATATTGTAGTAAAATATCACATGCCCTACATTCTCTTTTATTACAGATACTGTATCGATTGTTCATACGAAATGTGTTAAAACTTAAAACTTAACTCATTTAACATATCATTATAAAAAAAACATAGAAACATTTCTCTTTAGTAGGAACAATGACATCAAGGCTTCGAAAGAATGGGTCGGCTGAAATATTCCCTCCTTTCAGGGATTAGACAAAATGTCAGAGTATCGATTTACAAGTTTGAAGTTTGCAATCATTGTGTATGTGACCATGACAAGAGCTCGCCTCTCCCAACTTTTCACTAGCAGTGCCCACCCTACCAACAATTCTGGTAATATCTTCCCAGTCCCTCATGTACAGGCCGCCAACCTGAGGTGGAGTTAGATAACAATAGCTACTATCTTTGTCTCAAATTTACAATTGAACCTACGCTCACTACCAGGTACATAAGCAAAGCTACTAATTACGCTGCTAGTATAAGCGCTTTCTACAATCTGCTCCGCCGCAATAACACTGAACCCGCTTAATCTTGCCATCAGGACCCATCACACTATCCAGGACATAGCCATAGTCATATGTTAGCTCCTACACCGACACAAAACAAAGAACAAGCATCAGAACAAATCAGTTCATAGAGAATGTGCAAATGAAAGAAAAAAAAAATTCAAATAGTAAAATACAGAAAAGCAGCCAGGGGGAGAAGAGCATGTAACCTGCAGTGGAGGGATGTTGTCCGCTGCGAACAAAACTACACGGGCAAGCCTGATATCTTGGTGTGAGCTCAGCACACACTGGACAAACAGATTTGGAGTGCAGCTGTGGTTGATGAACCTGGCCACATTTCCACTGCGACCAGCATCAATGCAGAACTCGGGGACACTGTCTGACTTCGACTCCTCAAATGGAATGGTTTCACCATTTGGGAGCGAAACATCTCTCAGACGTCTCTGTTTGGCAAAAAACAGAAACAAAGAACATGAATAACGTGCATATGGACATTTAAATCGCCAGAAGAGAAGTCATTACATTTAAACCAAGGTATCCATAACTACTGGCAGTTGTTGATAATGATCAATTATTGTCTTTGGTTATTATCATTAAATTATTAGCATTAGAGTTTTACTGTTTGTGGTATCACTACTGATACAAGGTAACAGTGGCACCAGAGCCTTCCGCTCTAACATCGTGTGAAGTGTAAGGAATAAGATAAATATTCAGCATTGAAACCATATAGGGTTAACAGAGTGGATCGATAGAGATTAGCTCACCAACTCTAATACAAGAGATAAAAATATTCTAAAATTACTAGAAGATAATTATCAACTACGAACAAATTATGCCTAACAATCACAAGCTGTTACTGATAAAAATCAGCAACTAAGCATAACAGATGATGCAGGTATGTCACAAAGTTGAAGGCATCCATTTCCGAACAAGCAATAGCAAGATGACAGTCTCAACATCTAACATAAGATCATTTTGCACACACAATAAATAAATATGAAGAGTAAGAAACAGTGCAAGAAATTCAAACACTGGCCGAATAGCACAAACAGATGAGTGAAGGTTTAAATTCAGCATTTCTGGTCAAGACAACCTAGGCAAAAAGTTGAATTTAAGTACCTCTCTGCCTTCCAAGCCTCTCATGGTCTGCAAGCAGTCAATGTCAAAAATATACTCATTTCCAGTGAGAGTATCAACATCTTCTGTTTTCTTGAGCACCCCAACATACTCACAAACTGGTGATCCAGAAAAAATGAAATCCCATGATCTCACAGCCCAACCCTTCTTTGGTGTACGGAAAACCTGTTAAAATTATAGGCGGACCATTAATACCAGACATGGCAAAGCAAAGAAAAATATAGACAGATCAAATATCATAATACATTTTAGGTGGAAAAATCAAACCTCAAGACGATGTTTCATTCCCCTCTGAGATGAGCGGTTAACACAGCTTGGTCCACAGCCACAAGATGGACCACATTCAAAAACAACATCTTTGGCCTCAATTAGCCTGAGGTAAAAGAAAGATTTAGCCAAAAAAAAAAAAAAAACCAGAAAGATGGGAGTCACAATTCAACCAGAAACGAAGCACGAAATAAGAGGTCTGGTATGTCAAACAAGCTAACCTCCCGCCATCGCGATGCACATAAGGGAAATCAGAGCCGTTGAGCTTTGCACAAGCACATTTCCTCGGGTCCACACAGTTCCCTCTGCAATCACATCCAGCTGTGTTTTTGGGAAGCTTCACATTCTTGGCAACTTGAATAGACTTCAAATAACTGAAGCCTGAATTTTTACCAATAATAAAAGGAGAAGGACAATTAGAGAATACAAAGTTGCCAGCTTCTCCAGTCATTTATACAAGGGAACTTAAATGGATATAAAAATGGATTAACATTGACTTAAGAGTAGGAATAGGTAGGCACTTGACCACAATATACAAAGTTTCAACTTGCCTGTTGGGGGAACAGGTGGATTATCAACTTGATTTGTGGCTGGAATTGGGATATCCTCAAGTCCCCCAGTAATATCATCAGACACCAACCTGTGTGAATTAGCATGAAGAGTGAATTCTTGGACAGACAACACCAAATAATTAGTAAAAACTAAAAACCATCAGCTGTTCAACAACAATTGAAGTATACCCTCGTATTTCAGAAATAGCTTGGGGAACGCGCCCATTTGTGAAATGTACCTATGTTACAAGAGAAGATGTTAGGGACAGCTAAATAATATATGTATCCTGATAGGTACGAGGATCAAGCCAGACAGCAGAAACATGAACAAATTAGTAAATACAAAAATGTGAACTAACTAGGAAAAGTCCAGTCAGGAAAGGTGATGAAAGATACCAGATCAAAGCCATGAAATAACATGACATCAATATCGTCACTACTGAAACAAGAAGCAGCCCTTGGAAAAGAAAGCTAGCACTTTTCTAGTACAGATGTAAATGAAGCTAACATATTATAGCTGGAGTCAAAAGCATTCCAAGTCCTGAGAGGTCACAAATGGTACATGAAAGAATAACCAATAGCATTTACGATCATGCCAGCTTCAAAGATCTCTTTGGTATGTGGTTCTCCCTTGCTTTTTTTGATGTGTATCTTAGGCGTTTTGATTACAAGTTGGGGTTCTTGGTCCAACAGCTTGTAAAAGTTATTGACTGTAGGATTCACACACTTCACAAGTATATTCCACAAGTTTTGTTACCAGTTTATACTTTATAGAATCCCTCACATAATAAACGAGATCTGTTATGGAAACGGGAAACTGATTCTTTTCTTAAAAATAAAAAATTTCACAAGCAAAAGGAAATCTCAACTAGACATACTGATTCCAAACAGACACGTCACCGCATCATATAGTTACACAATCAGTTGGATCTGTCAGGATTTCTAGTTTTTAGAAGATGTAAAAGATATCTTGAAAAGCTACAGAAAATACAGAGCTTGAAGGGATGCAGATGACCAACATTAGCAACATAAGAGAACTATAGAGATGAACAATGAGAGACAGAACGGATAAGTAGAAGATAAGCCAAGTAAAGAACCTGATTAGTGGTCAATATTGGCTGCTCTTCGAGCCTCCTAAGAGCATACTTGAACACTGTAAATCCAGATATACCCTTCTCAGCCCAGTAACGAGAAACCTGGATGGCAGTTAACTCATTATGAGTGGGGAAAAGCAAACAGCAAATGACACAGATAACAGAGAAACACTATGAAGACATGACAATATAGAGCAATTACATTGGGACCATGTTCAGCCAATAACCCAGAAAGGATCACAGAAAGGAACTATGGGTGTAATGCAAGCAGAATAAGTAAGGCACGCTTCAAATCTTGATGAAAAGGATTAGGTCAGCATAACAATATATGTATTTCAAGACATCTTCAGGAAATGGTGGAGAACAATCCAATACCATGTGCTTGAAAGACAACGGTTAATATTGGGGGTCGTGGAGATTCGAACACATGACCTTTTAGTTCGAGGCTCTGATACCATGTCAAGAACCAGTTGGACCCAATAACTCGAGTTGTTGGGAGAAGGTTCTGCTGGATCTTATACCACATTCTAACACATAGGTCCTAACAATTCAGAGTGTTGTACCACAGTGAACAAGGGCTTGGTCCAATGGGAATACCAGTGGTCTTGAATCTGAAGGTCTTAGGTTCAAATCCCTTAAGTAGCACTCAATTAAAAACCAAACTTATGTCACCCTCATAAAATAAAAATGATTCTAAGCATTGCATCAAGAAAAATCCTCCTCGTAGTTGACACCACCAAAGATTTCTTAAAATATATTAAAAGGCTTTCAGAAATAAGCCCCGTCCACGTAAGCCATGGAGGCTTCTCCGTGAGTTTCGGTATTTGTCATTTTTTATTATTTTTTTTTAACTTTCCGCAGTTGCTGCGTCGGTTAGTTTGGAAATTTGGCTTTCTAAAATTATTATTTTTAACTTCCAAGGGGTTGCGCCCCAATTCATTTTCCAAACTTTTTTGTGGTTAAGATTAAATAATAATTTGAAAAGTTCATCCCCTAAGAAAAATTAATTTGAAAATTTCAATTTAACAACATGATTTGTGACATGCGAGAGTGGATTAATAATTACGTTTTTCTGATGAAGTTAAGAAATGAACTTCTTAAATCTTAAGCCATTTTTTTAATATGGATATTTTTACTGGGAAGTTAAAAATTCTCTTTTTATAAAATATATTTAGATGCACTAATAATACATATTTACAATATACATCATACCTTATTATTTTCATGGATATATAATAGATTTCTTAATGCATAGAAAATGTTATAATTTTCACCTATATATGATATTTCACTTGAAATGTATTGTGAACATTCAGTTAAATAGTTTGTGGGAACATTTTCACTAATTTTAGTATTTTGCCTAAAGTAATATTATAATGATAACAAATTGATAATTTAGATGTTGCCATATATATTTATAAGTTAGGGGGGAAAAATTAAAATTCTACCTGCCCAAAGGGCAGGGTGGAAGCTAGTTCTATTTAATAAAGAGAACCAGCTTCCTCTATTGAAGGTAGTCCTACCATCATTGGCTAGATTAACATTGCTTGAACCGTCCTTAACACCACAAGCACAACCAAAAATATAAAAATATAAAAATAAAAAGCAACGAGGCTACCAGACCGCATAACAGAATAGTTGTCAGGCGATTACGGTGTATGACTATGTATACATCTTCCCAACATAGCGGATCAGAGCCTTACCCTGTACAAGCCATCATATGTATACATCTTCCCAACATAGCTGCTCTTGCACACATGACCACGAATCACTCGTACAGGAATAGATTGGTCTACACAGTTCTGCAAAGAAAATAGCAATAAACAAAGTCAAGTAACTTTACATAGCAGAATGTCTGGCGAGGAATTCCTACTTTAGAAATAATGAGGTAAGAAGTCCAATTGGCATAGATCCTTCAAGGCTTCACTTCAATATCACCCCTGAATTAATATTTGCAACTATGCCAAATATAGCTTCTTTCATTACAAGCTACATTCCCCAGCAAGAACTGGTTTGAGGATATGCTGCTAACATATTTCTGTTTCTCACAAAAGGAGCTCTTCTTTCCAAAACATCAGCAGAATGCTGCTAATCAGAAGTATCAGTCTAATGAACTGGTGGCTGCGATAAGGTGGTTAAAGCAGAAGTTGGTTTACCACTTCTACCAGCAAACAGAAAGCTCACACTCGGTTTATATTCTCAATCAAATGTAGGTGGTAAGGTAGGTATAAAATAATAATCATGAACGTACAAGAAACTTCTAGTCAATGCAACCCATACCTTTAGTGCCAAATTTCCACGCTCCATAACTTGATCCTTAATCTGTCGTTTATCACCAGTTAGGTTATGCCCACCTTGACCAGTGTACGTAACCTCATCAGCATTATCTAGATCATCCTCATACATTCCTGACAAGACAATAGCCACTGCAAGTGGGAATGTGTAGTTCTTGTACTCCTGTAACAGGTAGTAGAAGAACGGCTGTAAGATGCATGTAACAGTGAAGCTCCTCCCAATTCAATTGACATAGACGACAGGCACGACGGATTAAATGAAATGTTTGTTGAGGATACAACAAAAAGAGACTGAATCATCACCTTTTGGTAGCCCATACCCATATAATCAATTCCATTCAACCAGTGTCCATGAAAACCAATTGCAACCATCTCAGCTCTTGAATAAAATTGATGACCAACATCAATTCCTGCCATTGGCACATTTAATCAAACTTGTCACAGAAAGGAAGCACTGAAGCGGAACAGTACAAATGCTTATACAGAGTTGTTAAATACACTTGACACAAAACAAAACCGTGTTTTAGATTATAAATTTAATCAAACTCATCACAGAAGGAATCACCCAATCAGAACAGTAGAATCTTTTAAAGAGTTGTGAGATAAGCCTGACACGAAACCCAGCAGTGTTTAAGTTTCAAAATTCAATCAAGCCACATGGTAAGATGGTAGTAAGAGTTCCAAACCTGGAAGGTCGCCAATTCTTTTCTTGGGATACATTACAGCATTAGTCTCTAACATCTGCAAAAGATATTCAAGCCAAAAGAGAAGATGATGAAAAAACCAAGATTTGGTTCAAGATCAAGCATGAACATTTTCCAGCCCAGGTTGGGGAGAATTTGCACTTACTTTAGTTACAGCCTTCAGGTCAGGACGCTTGGACGTTGACTTAGTGTCAGGTTTAGTCGCTTTCACACCCCGCCCAGGTTTCTGAAGTATCCATAACACATGAAAAAATGCAAACCATTAGAACAGCAGGCATCAAACATACAATTATAGAGGCATAATAGAGGCATTTATGTTCACCTTTAATTTGGGACTTTTTGATTTTGGACTCTTGGATTTGGAAGGGGACTTGGAATTAGGGGTTTTCTTGGCGGTATCCTTCTTCTTACACCTACTCTCCTCTTCCTATCCGCCACAAGAAACCAAGGAAACAATGTGAATTTCAACGAACATAACCAAATGCAAACAGACATTTCATCTTCAAAGAAGTGAAGTGACAAAATGCAGCCACAAACCCAGAAGGGAAACGGGGCAAAATAGAAGCAGAGAGCCACTAAGGGTCAACAGCCCAACACAAACCCACAAAGAATAATCTGGCCCTAATCCCAGAATCCATGATCGGAAGGGGTCGAAATGGAGTAGCATTGCAGCTACGGAGACGTACGATGTAAACGTAGGTCTTCCGAGAAACATGCAAGAGTACATTGTTATGGAAGAGAGCAACAAACCTGGACGAAGGATAGGTAGTACTTGTTGAACGTTCTCAGAGTGTCCTTCACTTGAGCATAAGCACTCTTCCCAGAGGCTAAACCACTGGCAGGCAGAACGTCACTCGTCGGCATCTCTAGCGCGATTTGTCGGGCTGCATTATCCATCGCCCTTTCCACCTCCTCGTCCTTTTTCTCCCGCTCCCGCTCCGGCAACTGCTGCTGCTCGGCCTTGGGTTTGGCCTCAACCCCGTTAATACCCTCTCCATCCTGCCGGCGAGAGTAGACCCGCGGTTTCTTGGCACTGGATTGCTGCTCCTCCGGCTCATCCAGGAGCTGAACCCGCTTCCGGATGAGCCTCTCCTTCTCCAGACGCTGTTTGGCCTCCTGGCGCTGCTTGGTTTCATGAATCCGGGCGCTAGCTCGCCGGCTGCGAGGGAGTTGGTTTGTGTGGGGTGGAGGCGGGGTTGATTTCAGGGGAGTGAAGTCGCCGGGGGAAGGGGGAGCGCCGTCGGTGACGCAGTTCAGGGAGGGAACCACCATAGTCGAGCTTTGATGAAGCACCTAGCTCTATCTCTCTCTTTTGCGATGGAGGGGAAAGGAATGGGCGCGAGAGAGAGTGTGAGGCGAGGACTAGGGTTGGAAACTTTGCACAAGTGGGGAGAATTTGAGCGTCGATTTGGGGAAATGGGAGGAGGAAATGGAAGAGAAAGCGGGTGGAAGGTGGCGGCGCGTGAGCCGGAGGCGGAGGAGAGAAAATTAAAAATTATGGGGTCGTGTCGCGCGGGTCTCGTGGAGGACGTGGCGAATGTGTTATTTCAGGCAGCATCCAAATTCCAAAATTCGAAATGGACAAATGTCAAATGGAGATTTGGAAGGCAGGAGGGCGCGAGTGGCAGCTGCGCATTTTCAGGACCGCGCAACTCCGAAAATTTTCCTTCATCTTCCCTCCCAATTCCAGCTCACTATGGTAAATGTACGCGCCATGGGAGAGAGTGGGAAAGCCACTGATCTAGGATGAAAGCAAGGTTGTCAACCCGTGGATTGACTCGGATCCGATTGAGCTAGTTGGTCAAGGGTTAATGAATCATCCGTTTTAGCCCGGTTTAGTCCGAAAATATAAAATATCCTGATAAATTATATCAAATCTCATCGGGTCATCCAAATGTGCACGCCAAGCCGTACTCAATTTTATCCATTCTCGGCTGCTGTTAACAGCGACTGGCGACTGCACACTCTATCGTTGCACAAGAAAGAAAACCCAGCAAAAAATTTTGATCGTTGTCTCAGGTCAAAATCCATGGCGTTTCCCTTGTTGTTCCTCCTCTTCTGCACATTCTGTTCATCGCCCTCAGCCATCTACTCCACCTTCATCCCATATAACACTTCTGCTTCCGTCGTATCCGGCAAAATCAACGTCCATTTCGTCCCACACTCCCACGATGATGTTGGTTGGTTGAAGACTGTTGACCAATACTACTTCGGCGGCAATAATTCTATCCGGGTCTCTCTCTAATTAACCCCCTTCTCTCTTTTGCGTTGGGTTATTGTTGAATGTGACTTGATTGATTGATTCGATTGAACGATTTGGTCAGTAGGGTGCTTGCGTTCAGAATGTATTGGACTCTGTTATGTCCTCTTTGTTCGAGGACAAGAATCGCAAGTTCATCTATGTGGAGATGGTGGGTTATTACTACTTTATCTCTCTTGCTTTCTGCAGTTTCTCTTTCTGGTTTCATTTGAAGAGGGTTCCTCAGTTGCTTTGGTTTTCAGGCGTTCTTTCAGAGATGGTGGCGGCAGCAAAGCAGTGGAATGAAGGAAAAGGTCAAACGGCTTGTCAACTCTGGTCAACTTGAATTCATGTCAGTACCACCACTTCTAATTTCATTTCCCTTTTTGTGATTTTCTTTTGCGTGCATGCTACCGAATCCTGCATTCCAGCTAAGCATTGACCTCTAGTATTGAGTTTAAGCCTTTCTTGATGGCAGAAATGGAGGTATGTGTATGCATGATGAGGCTACTCCACACTACATTGACCTTATCGATCAGACGACTCTTGGTCATAAGTTTATCAAGGATGAATTTGGTCAGATTCCCAGAGTTGGTTGGCAGATTGACCCATTTGGACATTCTGCTGTCCAAGCTTATTTGCTTGGTGCTGAGGTACAGCATCTTAGATTTCTTCCTGTATTTTTCCTCCTAGGTAATTGATCACGAGCAAGTCATAGACTATATCAATGGGATAATGCATGGTCTGATGTTTCCAATTTTCAGTTTGGATTCGACTCTCTATTCTTTGCTAGAATTGATTACCAAGACAGAGCCAAGCGATTACAGGATAAGACTCTTGAGGTTATATGGCGGGGTTCTCAGTCCCTTGGCTCAACTTCACAGGTGAATGCATAATCACCTTCTTCCCTTGTTGCACGCTTACTTTTAGTTTCTTTGCTTTAGTAATCACGAAATGGTTATATTATGTCAGGAGTTATAAATATTGTCTGATGATGTCCTGGCATTACGTTCTTGTTGTGTCGTTAATTTTTTCTACAGATATTCACTGGTATATTTCCTCGACACTATGATCCGCCTGATGGATTCACATTTGAAATTAACGACGTATCGCCTCCTATTCAGGTACAATTTGTATGAATTGAGTTGATTTTTCTGATTCTTCTGTTGACTTGTGTTTTACATATCGTTTTATAAATTGAAGGATGATGTGCTACTATTCGACTATAATGTCCAAGAGCGAGTAAGTGACTTTGTGGCTGCTGCACTGGCTCAGGTAAGATCTTGGTTGTTTTGTAGTCACTTTGAATGTCAATTATATTTCTTTCTGGAGCCAATCTGATGCATCAGGTGGTATAAGGTAGATAGTAAGATTCATAGAAAAAAAAAGGGTAGATAGTAAGCTGTTTTATACAATCACCAGGATTTTTCATTAGCTAACTCTTAATGTAGGGTATTATTGCAATGCTGTTCCAATCAAATAATAGGCAGTGTTCCTTTGCTTCATCAAAAGCTTGTTGATGGGTGTTCTTTGTCTATTCCAACCAACTACCTCAACTTATAAGCAGGTTACTTTTGAATTTTCAGGCCAATGTAACACGAACGAATCATATAATGTGGTTAATGGGAACTGATTTTCGTTATCAGTATGCAAATTCGTGGTATCGACAGATGGACAAATTCATCCATTATGTGAACCAGGTTTTGTTCCTTACGGTGTTACATTTAGAAAGATGATAAACACCTGTCATCTATTTTACAGCTCTACTATGTAGTTTGAATCCTATAATAAGGGCTTTTATATGGATATCTTAGGATGGCCGTGTAAATGTTCTGTACTCAACTCCATCGATGTATACTGATGCCAAACATGCGGCAAATGAAGAATGGCCTTTAAAAACTGGAGATTTTTTTCCGTGAGTTTGATCTTTTGGTTCTTGTTCTTCTTATTTGAGTTAGTTGATAAACTAAATTAGTAAGATGACATTACAGGTATGCAGATCACCAAAATGCCTACTGGACAGGTTATTTCACGAGTAGGCCAGCATTTAAAGGCTTTGTCAGAACAATGAGTGGTTATTACCTTGTGAGATCCGGAGCCTTTTATCTTTCTTCATCTAGCATTTTTGTAAAACCATCCATGAATGCTGCTTAGTTTCTTAGAGTTATTGCTCTCTTTTGGTCTCAAATAGGCTGCAAGGCAGCTGGAGTTCTTTAGAGGCTGGAGTGGTGTGGCATCCAAACTTGGGGTGCTTGCAGATGCCTTGGCAATTGCACAACATCATGATGCTGTTAGTGGAACACAGAGGCAGCATGTTGCTGCTGATTATGCTTTGCGAATTTCAATTGGTTACAAGGAGGTGCACATTGTTTTATATATTATCTCTTGGCACATTATTTCAACCTTCGATAGGATGTCATTCCTTTTTTCCTGGGATTCTTTGCAGGCTGAGAAGTTAGTTGCCTCTTCTCTTGGTTTCCTGACAGAGTCAAGATCAAGTACAAGACAGGGGAGCATTTCCACGGAACTTGAGCAGGCATTGTCAACCACCTATATATTTACTTCAACATGTGTTCTTACGTTTTACTGGGACGACATATATACATACATACATTTTCCATGTATCCTTGTTTCCTAATTGCCTAAAGAGACTTCCTTTCATCATTATATGTAAACTTAGTTAAAGAGTGCATGACCAAAATGACACGTCTACTACCATAAGCACTCTGCGTATTATTGTCAATTCTTCTATTCTTTAGCTGTTGTGAAGTTGAACAAACATGGTCAGTTGGATAAAAGTATGTCTTTGATATGCATTGCTGAATTACTCTCTGTCGTTTTTCTTTGCAGTGTCCTTTACTTAACATAAGCTATTGTCCTCCTACAGAATCCATATCGTCTGATGAGCAGAGCTTGGTAAGATCCTAATTCCCTTGTGTAACTACTTTGTGATCTGCAAGAAGAAAGATAGTGTTTTTTTCATCTTATAATTATATCCTTAAATCTTTTAGGTTATTGTGGCTTATAATCCTCTAGGATGGAAAAGGGAGGAAGTGATTCGGATTCCGGTTAGTATTTCATTAAACTATGACCTTCCCTCGTTGGTTGTCCGCGAATTCCATTATCAAGAAGTGTATCCACAGCTTCTTGTACCAATTTCTCAATGGTGACACCAAACTTCGAACCAAGGACGAGTTATATATTATCATCTATCGTCACTCGAGCATAAATATATTTCTCGTGCCAACTGCACGCTAGCCTATAACTATTGTGAAAGTTGTTTTGTGTAATTGGAAAGGCCCACAGGTTCATTAATGGCTGACCTGATGTATAAAAAATGTGGCACAGGTTTCTTCTGAGAATGTAGAAGTTCACGATTCTAATGGGATACAAATTGAATCTCAGCTAGTCCCACTCTTGAATGCAACTTCGAGAGTAAGGACTATATATGCCAAAGCATATACGGGCCATTTCCCAAGTGAAATGCCAAAATATTGGCTTGCATTTTCAGCATCTCTGCCACCCCTTGGTTTCAACACTTACTTTGTCTCATTAGCTAATCAGACAGGTTAGAATATTCCGAAGTTGTTCCACTGAAGTCAGTGATGGAGAAATATTGTTCCTTGCGACTGACATAGTCCTCCGGTTTGTAATCTAATTCTGTTGAAGGCTCTAGTTCAATCATCTCACTGGTGCACACTGCAGAGAACATGAAAGCTAGAACTGTTGAAGTTGGCCCAGGAAATTTGAAGTTACGTTTCTCTGTAGACAATGGGGAGCTTACTCATTTTATCAATGGCAGAAGTCTGGTACATTGCTTCCTTAAACTTGTAGCTCTGCAGTACTTTACTTAGTCCAGCTTCTGTCTTGTGTTCCTCCCATAGTTTTAGGGTGTTTTTCAATCTTAGAGGGTAAGTGAAATTTCAGAAAATCCCATACAACTCTGTTAATATCTCATCGATACGTCCTTTGTTTCTGAAGGTTGCTACCTCTGTTGAACAATCATACGGCTATTACACTGGAAATGATGGTACTAATAAAGATCCACAGGTACTAAAACTCCAAATTCCAGAACCTTCATTTATCTCTATGTGTACCTTGCTCTAGTCACTATTCTGTGAAATTCTTAATAAGCAATCTCGGTCCTTCCCCTTGCTTTTTACAGGCTTCTGGGGCATATGTTTTCCGGCCAAATGGGACATTCACAGTAAAGAATTTGGGTCAGGTGACATTTCCCCCCTCTTAGAAATGGACCGGTTTTAGAGAACTATGTGGTACACCAAATCAAATATCTGAACTGAAATAAAATTTTCCTTTTCAAGGTTCCTTCAACTTTTTTTAGGGGCCCGTTGCTGGATGAAGTACATCAGCAGCTGAATCCTTGGATATCTCAGGTTGTTAAGATATATGCAATTCATTGTTTCTAAGGAGACCCCATCCCTTTTATCGGAAAGATTTTTGTGAAACAAGCTTTTGCATATTACTTCCTGATTCTTTGATAACCATCTTGACAACACGCATTGCAGCTCATTAAAAAGTCATGCATGCACAGGTCACTAGGGTGTACAAAGGGAAGGAGCACGCTGAAATTGAATTTGTTGTAAGTTGGTTCTCCAAGTACGAGGAAACTTTTATTCTATGGTTGATGGGTCATATTTGATGCATTTGTTTTCCATTTAACCTCAGATTGGGCCTATACCTTTGGATGATGGGACTGGGAAAGAAATAACAACTCAAATCAAAACCACCATGAAAACCAACAAGACATTTTACACAGACTCAAACGGACGCGACTTCATTAAAAGGGTTTGTAGGATTTGCTTCTGTTGTCCATTCTATGATTCGTCAACCATATTTATGCCATGGGGGCTTATCTTGGTTAAAACCCCCCATATTCATGCCCTTTTCTTCAGTGTATTTTGATTGCTTCCATGCAAGCTATAGAAACTTTCTGTCGTCTTAGACTATATTCCATATAATTTGCAGGTCCGAGATCAGAGGACAGACTGGGACCTCGAAGTGAATCAACCTGTTGCCGGAAATTATTATCCTGTATGTTGTATTAACCGGGTTTTTTTTAAAGGATATTATTAACTGGACTAAACTCATGCTACTTCATATATGTATTTATTCCATTTTAGGGCACTTAGACAGTCATGCATGATAGGCCTAGATGGATTATACTTCGTATAACTTAGGCTGGAAGCTACATCATACTGGTAATAGTGAACGATTAGTCTAGAAGTCGAGAATTGTTAGAAGAAGAAATTACGTACTATTGTTCAATATCATTTTGTTCTTGAATTTTGCAGGTTAACCTTGGAATATATGTACAAGATGATACTACAGAGCTGTCAGTATTGGTGGATCGGTCAGTTGGAGGCTCTAGTCTTATGGATGGTCAAATAGAACTAATGCTACATAGGTTCGTTCTATTTTCCCTTTCCCTTTCCAACATCTTTATCTTCACTTATTTATTTCCATAGTGGTTCAGTTGAGAATAAATAAATGCTCATGGCATTTTCGGCTCTCTCACTCATCTATATGTCTATAGATATATAGTATATGATGATATCGATATCTAACAACAGATGCTGTTTCTAGGAGAATGCTTCATGATGATATGAGAGGCGTTGGGGAGGTGTTAAATGAGACTGTTTGTGTCCTCGATGAATGTGAAGGTTTAACTGTAAGCTAGCATTTGTTTACCAAATAATGTGTTGTCAATATTACAGGTCCAAAGTTATTGAATGGCTTCATTTACATATTGTTGCAGATCGTAGGTAAGATGTTCCTCAGAGTTGATCAGTTGGGTGAAGGTGCCAAGTGGCGCCGCACTGTTGGCCAAGAGATATATTCTCCAGTTCTAGTAGCATTCACAAAGCAGGTGGGCCAGAAAATGTATATTTGAATATGCCAAATTAGAATGTACCATAATGCTCAAATGTGATGTTTTACTTATTTCTCAAAAAAAAAAAAAAATCAGGATGCAAGCAAATGGATAGAGTCCCATGTAAATTCATTTTCAGGAGTTGATCCATCCTATTCTTTGCCCAATAATGTTGCTGTGATAACCCTACAGGTAAAGTAGTAATATTATTCTCCTTGCCCCTCCATTTTCTTCACTTTGTTTTAACAGTATGGGGAAATGAGAGAAGCTCTTTCTTATAAACATTGCAGGAACTCAAAGTTGGGGAAGTTCTCCTCCGTTTGGCTCACTTATATGAGGTCTGCACCCTTTCTAATGTGCTTTTGATTGATCCTCTGAACTCAACATTTATAAACTGTTATGCTTGTTCTCTTTAAACTATCTGAATGAATGAATTGTAATTACTTGTTCTTGGATTTCAGATTGGAGAAGACAAGGACTACTCTGGAATGGCGAGGGTGGAACTGAAAATGCTTTTCCCAAATAAAAAGGTGAGAGATGCATTATCAGTAGAGCAAAGCTCAAGGAGGACTCTTTGTGTGATTGCTCGTGGAACAAGTCACTAATGTTGTCAATGTGGATGTCTCTTCTTTCTCATCTTTTTATTCAGATTGGTAAGGTGACGGAGCTGAGTCTGTCGGCCAATCAAAAGAGGAGCGAGTTGGAGAAGAGAAGGCTAGTCTGGAAAGTAGCTGCAAAGGAAGAAGAATCCAAAGTGATGAGGGGAGGAGCAGTTGATCCTGTCAACCTTGTGGTGGAACTTGCCCCCATGGAAATCCGCACTTTCTTCCTAAATTTAGACTCTCCTCAAATCTATGTTTCTTGAAAATTGCAAGGAAAGAGAGGTTAGCATGCTCGTGATAGAAACTGAATATGGTGAATTATTCAAAATTTATCGCCTCTCTGTGTGTCTGGTGCAGCGGTCCTTTCCTTTGATAGCAAGACAGAAGTTGGCTCTAGCCTTTTCTTGTTGGCTTTGCCGATGTGGCGGCGTTGTAATTATGTATTGTGGTGTTTTCTTACCTTGACGACTTCTAACGTACATTGTGTGAGAAAAGGCCGAGTCCTGACGAGTTTGGTCATTTTAGTAGTAGCTTCTCTAATGAGTTGTGCATCATGAACAAGTTTGCCAACTCACACCAAACAGGGTTAAGGTTATGGCCTTATGGGTCATAATTCATAAACTCACAGGTCATACAAGTAGAAGTGCGGTTCAATTTCTATGCTAATGCGAGGTAATGTCGTTGGAAATTTGCTACTTGCATCAAGTATATGTTGGGCAATAGAATATTTAGCATAATTCTGAGTTGATAGCGAAAACAAGTACATGATGTTATTGCTAAAGAGTGCATCCGATATACTTGAGCTAGACGGCCACAGCTGGGGTTACCATGCTGGAGATCCCTTGACTCAAATGCTTCACCGCCTTGTCGAAATTGACGAAACCCATGAACCAGAAGTCGTGTCCGTCCACCGTCACGACTTGAATATACTTCTCCGACGGCGGATTCTTCTCCCTCATCACCACAGGATTAACTCCGACGATCTTGTTCAGCGGCACTACAACCTTGTAGTAGCTCCACGTCTCCTGCCCGGATGGCGTGGCAAAGGACAGAGGCCGGTCGCTGCAGAAGGCGGCGTGGATGTTGGAGAGGTACAGAGTTCCGGCAACAGGGCCGGTGACGGTGGAGAGGTAGCAGGCGAATCGCTTCTTGAGCTTCTCGTTGGGGTAAGTGGCGAAAGTCTGCTTGTACAGGGATTCGAATCCGCCTTCGGAGATAGCCTTCGCCGTCAGATTCATTTTGCCCCAAGCTGCTCCCGAGACAGAGGAATTCGTCTTCACTGGTTTAGCAAAACAGAGTGAGTAAGTCAATAATCAGCCAGCCAATATATTTAGATCCAGAAACCCGAGATGTCGGATCAATGATAAAACAAAGAAGAGAAGCAGGCAGGCAGGAAATCCGGTAAAACGTACGGTTGTTCCAGATGTTGTTGCCCAGTGTCTCAGCTTTGTTGGTCCATGAATTGAAGACGTGGAGAATGGATTCCATGGGACTGCCGGCGGGTTTCTCCGCCGGAGAATAGACCAAGTAAGGATGTTGTTGTTGATGATGAGCATTGTTGTACTGCTGCTGCGGATCAGGCGGAGTAGTATTAGCCACCGTAGACCTGGTTGCGCCCCAGAAGGCAGCGGCTTTCTGGTTGTCCGAGTGGGAAGAAGGCGCCGCCGGGGCACCCATCACGTAAGTCCCCCATTGCTCCGCCGGAGATGCTGCTGCCGCCGTCGGCTGCTGATGAGCTTGAGAAACAGGGGCTGGTGAAGAGGTTGAGGATGACGATGAATGATTAAGGGGCTCTGTAGCGAAAGGATTGATCATTTTGTTTGCTTTGGGTCAACGCAGATGGAGATGCTATAGCAATTAAAATGACTAGTCCATCCCAGCTCCTTCTGGTCTTTGTTTATGGCTTAATACTGTAAAGGAAAAATCCACTTCCATAGCCATAACTTTGCACTTTGTGACAAATATAGCCAAGTTTGAAAAAATACACAGAAATAACCACAAATTTGAAACTACCTTGACAATTATAGCCATTTCCGTTAAATTTATTGACGGAGTTAGAGATGCCGTTGGCGTCTGTCAACAACAAGCTGAGATGGCGCCTAGTCAGCTTTTACGTCAACTCTAAATCGACGTGTCATGCCACATGTCATGCCATGTCAGCTTAAAAATTAAAAATATTATTTATTACAAAAAATATAATAAATAAATAATCTAATTGACCATCGTCTCTAAACCTCCTTCTCCATTTGACGGCCAACCTACTCCATTTTCATGGACATAAAAAAACCTAAAAATCAAATGAAATTCACAACAACCAAACCATTCATCCCTCTCATCACCACCACCACCACCACCACCACCACCATAATCTCTACGGTCCATCTTCTTCCTTCCCCCTTCTGATTCCTCTTTAATTCTTCTTCCTTGTCACTTCTCACCACTTAGCCTTCTGATTTCACAGGCTTCATCTATTCCCCCAAATACTACATGGATCCCCTGCCTGCTTCATCCATCTTTGGCAAAATAAACCTGGGTAGCTGCCGCCGTCCATCTCTTCGTACTCCACTCAGCCAAAGTCGAGTCCTTTGCTACTCTAGCTGAAGAGATCTTGGCCACCGTCGAAGAGGCAGACCAGCTGCTGCCGGATGAGATTCATCTTCTTCGTCTCCTTCCTTCACCTCCCCTTTATTCGAAAATCTCGTGGGTAACGCCGAGGCAGTGGAGTGTCTGAATTCCCTGCTGCAGCAGAAGCTTGAGAGCCGTGAAGAAGAGGACGCGCTCAAAATCCTGACTTGTCTCGTGGTCGCGCAATCATGCCGCTGAGGGAGAGCAACAATCTCCATCGCAGATCGAGAAACTAAAACCTAATCGACGCTATCTCCTTGCAGATTTCCTCCCTGAAAAACCACCAGATCTGGGCGGTTTCCAAAGATCTGGGCGGTTTTTAAATATGCCGTCGCCGGAATCGACAATGAGCAGAGGGTACAAGCGAATCGCCGTCGATGTTGCGGCAAATCCTCCCTCTGTCAGTCGCTGCTACGTCTGAATCCCTGTGTATTGTCGGACCGCGGAGGCGAGCTGGACCGTATCGAGTGGTTAATGGACCAAGGCTGATGAGTGCGTTCGTCGATCGAGAGTCGCCGACGATTTTAAGTTTAGGTGGAATGGAGGTGGGATTTCTGTGAAGAGGAAAAAGAGAAGAATTGGAAAGGGCGGATGAGGAAAAGAATGGTAAAGTAGGGTTTTTTTTTAATAAATATAATTAATTTAGTTTTCCACCATGGCATGCCACATAGACCAAATAAAATGCAGCCACATTCAACGTTTGCCCAGTCAGCCGTCTTTATAATTCCGTTACATTAATGGACGGAATGGCTATTTCTGTGTATTTTTTCAAATTTGGCTATATTTGTCACAAAATGCAAAGTTATGGCTATGGAAGTGAATTTTGCCTACTGTAAACCAACGCGAATGAGGAAAGTGTGCCTGCTGAACAATGGAAGGTTGCTATGGCGTATAGGACGATGACATGTGTACGTTCTTAGATTTGATAAATGTTTATAGGGGTCAGGTTCACGTGTGGACTTTTCACATTGTTCTAGCTTCCTTCTAGGTTACTTAGCCGCGTTTAATGAAGTTACGAGCTACTTTTATTGCAGTGTCCCCTTGATGTTCCTTTACAAATCGAGTAAATTGCAAGGTTGGTCACTGGAATTGCTAAAATATTCACGTTTGGTCACTAAATAAAAATTATTTCATTCATAGTCACTGAAAGTAGTTAAAATTTCACGATTGGTCACTCTCCGTTAGTTTTCATTAACACCGTTAGTGGTTTGCTGACGTGGCAACTAAAAATGTTGATTCCTCCAATTTTGACCCGCCACATCACAAAACTGGACATGCCACGTCATTTTTACCCACCATGTCATATTACCCAACCTAACCCATGACCCAACCCTCCTTATTGACCCGCCCGACCTAAAACTCGATTGGCCCAAATGAAAACCCCATTTTGACCCACCCTCTTAGTCCCTTCTTCTCGGCCACCATCAACCTCTAATCCCCGTCGTCGCCATCAACCATCGCAAAGGGATTCAACAACACCATCGTCAACTGATCTCTGCCAGGCCTTCAAGAGTAGCAGCCCGAGGTGTATTCCGCTCAACGTCACCAAAGGGGGGAACTATACAGCCGTGAATGTTGAGTTTTGTAACATTGAAGATCTAGAAACCCCGTCGACGGTGACCAAAAGGAAGGGAAGAAGGAGCTTCAATCTTCCGATTCCAAATCCCAGCCGAGGGGAGCATCCAGCTTTGATTGCCGATGCTTCTGGTGATAAGCTCTTCCTCAAAGTCGATCACCCTTGTCTCCTCTCATCTTTACTCTCAAACCCTGGTACTCCCAAAAACACGACGGAACCCCAAAATCGAGGTTGTTGCTTCTATTCGGGAACACAGATCGTCAACGAACATATCAAAGATGGAATCCGCTGTCCAGATTTATCGCCGGCGAAGATAGAGGTTGGCCACCACCCTTGGATTCGGGGCCCGACTGTCTTTAGAGTTAGTTTCGCTCGTCGAGTCTGAAATCGACAGGGCAAAGAAGCGATTCTTCTAGATCTAGCTTGACTAGAGAAGGCGGCAAGATATTCTTGAAAGTCCAATCGGCGTCACCGTGGTGCAGGATTGGAGTGTGGATGTGAAGTTATCGATGGTGGGGAGACGGAGACGATAGCATCAGCACTTTCTGGGATAGACGGATGACGATTCCTCCTTTCCTTGGGGGTCCCGTCTTGAAAAGATGATGAGCAGCGTCGGAGGGAGGTCTAGCGACGACGAGGAAGATTTTCTGGAAGGATGCTTGGGAGACGGAGGGTGGCAGGCGACAGCGAGGAGGAGGCATGGCGCAAACAGAGGAAGAATAAGAAGAGGGGAAAGGTTAAGAAGAGATGGGGTAGATCAAGCGATGTGGAGAGATTTGGATTCCTTCAATTTTTTGTGGTCGGGTCACGAGTTGAATTGGATTGAGTTATGCTCTGGCAGCGTGTTGAGTATTATGATGTGGCAAGTCAAGTGTTATGACATAACATGTCAAAATTGGATGAATCAACATTTTTAGTTGCCACGTCAGCAAACCACTAACGGTGTTAATGGAAACTAAAGGAGAGTGACCAATCGTGAAACGTTAACCACTTTTAGTGACCACGAATGGAATAAAAAAAATTTAGTGACCGAACGTGAATGTTTTAGCACTTTCAGTGACCAACCTTGCAATTTACCCTTTACAAATCATATTCTTGAACAGAGACTTGATCTTGAAGTCTTGAACAATTAACAATGATTTTGATGTGTTGGAAGTTGAGTATTTTGTTTTGCATCTTTCCAGATTGGGTCTTGTTCAAAGTGACTAATTAATCCACTTAACCTACTAAATTAATACTCCAATAAGATAGATAAAGGTAACACAGCTACCCACTATACATTAAGGTCACTTAAAATCAAATTATGATGCTTCATCAATAATCTGTTTATCTATTTCAATTTGAAGTTTATAGTATACTCATCACTTCGGAGATCTGTCTCAATAGAAAAAGAAAATAAGTCTAAATATCAATTTTATCATCTTACTAATTGATATATGTTACACAGGTCACTAAACTCAGGTTTTAAGCAACTAAAACATTAAATTCACTTATTATCGGGAAAATTTTTCATCAAAACATTAAATTCACCTGGAGGGACTAACGTCTCAATTCACAAAGATCACATGATTACCTATAGATGCCAAATCAAAAAGAACGGGTGAATTATTAAGACATATATAGTCGAGTGAATGACCATCTTTGATCTACGCAAATATAAGTTGATACTTTAATGCAAGCTTGTGAAATAGCAAATGGTAAGATCCAATCGTGGTACAACCTGTTGTCAGTTCATGTCGGTTTTAGCAAGATATGTAGAAATGACGGGAAACCATTAACATCAAATGAATTGAGGCACATATATAACATATGTGAAGATACACTCCCTAAAATATACATTATATTGAAACAAAATACAATTTTCTAACCAAATGAAAAATCAGTATATTTAAATACAATATTTAACGTCAACAACCACACATTGAAACTGAATAAAAAATAACATAAATATTAAACATTCATTCTTGAATCCAACAAATAACACTAACTTTTAACTTTAAAATTCACAAAATAAATCTAAATTTCATATTTGTTGTTAATTAAAGTCACTAAAATGAAATTGTTTAGAGGTAAAAAGTAGATCATTATGATCATATATCGAATTCTACATTCCACTGTGGTACACCGTACATGTAAAAAGGTTCGGTGGCCAAATTTATATTTAACACTTTAAAAATTCTAAACGAGGGCCCGTGACCCCACCAACTCCAATTGACAATTATTGATAGTCGTCGCAGTCGCGTGGACGTCTTTCGTCTTCTGTTCTTTTATCATATCTTTCGTCTTTCGTCTTCTGTTCTAAAACCAGCGCCAATCCTTCTCTCCCTCTAATTCCCCCTCTCTCCTTCATCGCAAATCTAGTTTCGGAATTCCGATCACCGGAATCAAGCCCAGGAAACCCAAGAATGAGCTACCAAAGTTCCCGAGCGATCCGTACCCTCCTCCTACTCCTCACGGTAAATTAAATTCAATCCCTTTGCTTTCCCACCCACAATTTTATCATCCTTCTAATATTCCAGCTTCCCTTAACCTGATATGGGTATTTCTTCAATAGGGGACGTGTCGTCGTACCCGCCGCAAGAAGTATATCCTCCGCCGCAGTCTGAGACCGAGGGGTAACCACCTCCGTGACCCGGATACCCTCCTCAGTACCCGCCACCGCGTCCACCTCACCATCAGCACCGGTACGATGGTTACCAAGGGTATTTCTCCGCGCCAGGGTATCCTGCGCAGCCGCCGCCGTCGCCCCGTCATCCACCCAATCAATACCAGAACTTACAGAGCTATGACCACCACAACCACCATTATAATAATGACGATTCCGAAGCTTCGTTCCTCCACGGCTGGTATGTCCTTTTTCTCCCCCAGTATGTTTGTCTTCAAATCAGAAGGTTTGATTTAATTAGGTTCGCCGATTGTGACTTGGATTTTGGGCTGATCCTCTGGATGATTTCTTCGTCAGTGGTCTTGAGGGTTGCCTTTTCTTGATCTAGACTCAGCTCAAGCTTGAAACTTGGCAATCCAAAACAAAAGGTTTGCGAGGTTGACTTTAGAATTACGGTAGTGGTTGGATCGTGGAACTAGGTGGTTAAAGGGTAGTGTTTTGGATCGTTCTGTGACTCAAAAATCAGTTCGCGAGACAGCTCCAAATGTGAACCCATTTTTCTGGAAAAAATGATCCTGCAAACGTAATTGTATCATCGGCCTTCTGCTGTGTTGTTAAGTGATGATATGAAGGAAATCAACTGTAGTATAGGCAATCAAGCACTACAAAGCAAGTTGCTTAATTGTGATACATAAAAGCTACCAAGTATATGCGTAGGTTTGATGCATTCAATCTCCTTATTCCGCTTCTTAGCTCTCTTTTCTGCTCCTTTGTCCAAGTTTTGCTGGAACAACTTTGGCAAGTACTCTCTTCCTCTGACAACCAAGATCATGGCATAGGGCATTTGTTATTACTCAAGATAAATGAGATTATTATCATAGGGGCCCTTGTGGTGCCACTGGTTCTCTCTTGGGACATTAGGGTCCTAATAAAAAGAGTGCAAATTGACATCGTTACTAGCTGAAATTAATCAAAAATACCCAAGGGTTCTGCTAGTCTAATTCTGGTCAAGCTAAGTTTAGCTAAAGTGGTTCATTGGTAATGGAGAGAGGCTCTTGGAGTGCTTCAACAGATGTGATTTCTGGTTTGCCCTTCATTGTACACTAACATCCTTGTCATGGACTTGATGTTTTATCAACACTTGAAAAAAGAGTAGATAAAGAGTTGGTCTTATATCATCATAATTTTGTGCAATTTGATTGAGGTGGTGGAACTTTTTGACCATATATTGTTTGCAATGTGTAGTTTGGCTACTGTCTCTTGCTGTTGGGTGATGGAGGAGTGCTGCTTCTGAAAACATTACTGCGCCATATTGTAGTTCTCGGTCCGGCAACTACTCCTAACAGGTTGTTATGTGGTTTATGTCTGTCAAGTCGCCACCGAATTAGTATGCTTCAATACCACTGATCTGTAATTGCCTTGTTCAAATGTAAAGTTGGCTTCTCACTAGTGGAGAAGCTTGACTGTTACATTCTGTCTAGTTAATAGAGATTATGGTGCTAGTTTAAATCATGAATGACTGCTTAATTTGTAGCTCAAGAAACACAATAAGTCGTCCTTTGACTCATTGTAATAATAACTTTGTAGTTAAGTTGCAAAATTTAACTCTTATATATATATGATCCATTAAGTTTGAATACTTTTTGCTATTTGTACAAGCTAGCTTGGGAAATACAAATCTAACCAGAAAAAGGGAACACACACAAAGGCAAAGGAATCAACAAAACTAGAGAATGTCATTGAGGAGAAAGCAGTGTAATGTGTTTGAAAGATGGTGAATCCTCCATCAACCATAAGGTTGCCCTATAATGTACTTGGTTTCTTCTGAAGTAAAGTACAGTGTGGCCTTAGCCACGTCCACATTCACACACATGACACCCTACCTCCCTTAGTCCATTCTTCATCTCCACTATTTGCTCTTTGCTCATTTGCCTGCTATATCACACTGAGCTAGTCAACCGACATTGGAGTTGTAATTGCACATTGGTGATATGCAATTGATCCTTATCCCAACCTTGCAGAACTTGCTGGCTATCGACTTCACTGTTGCAGGTATAATTGATTTTGATATGGATTCTATCCACCACACCCAGTATCTCGCTAATGCTGGACGTGAACAAGATGGATCTTGATTCAATAGGGATCATCACTCGAGCAACATGCTTGATCCCGCGATCATGTCCTGAACATTCACCCGCTTTACCTTGTCGAATTCCTCAAGATCGATATCAATGATCACCATTCTGGCATCTTCCAATACATATCGAGTTAGTGCAAGTAGATTTTAAAGAGGTGAATTACAGAGACACAAATTAACATGATCAACTTAAGGGTGGATGTAGTAGACTGACAACAATCTTGCCAAGTTTCTAGGTTAGATAATCAGTCTTCTATGGATAATAGGCCAACAAAATAAAATTTGTGGCGGTCAAAGAAATAAGTTAAATCCATCTATTGTCCTCCTTCATTAATAACGGTATACTCATGCATACAGGGTGAACATAGCGTAGGATGGTTTTTTGAAAAGCACAGTCTATCATGGATGCCCCATTACTGTGGAGTTGGAACCTTTTTATGAGTCTTGGTTATCTCCTGTCTCTACTTTTGGTTTCTGACTGGAGTATTTGGTTGGAGGTCTTGGTAGATTGCTTGATAAACTAGTGAATGTAGAAAAAGTAAACGAATCACAGTGCAAGATCGACATCATGTTTGATTAATGGATGTTGAATTATCGAATAAATGCAGTGATTCTGCGATCAAGAAACAATCCTTCATTTAACTGTGGCATAACTGCAGGTGGGGAGATCAAGGGCAAGAACTGATATGCTATTGTGCTTAGGGAAAGCTGCAGACACCTTATTGACTCGTTACTGTTAACTCACTATGCAAAGATGCAATGTTCTCGATGCCTTTGGGGGATCTCCAATCGCCATCATTTCATTGGCAACCTCTTTTCTACCCGCTACATTACCATGTATAAATAGATGGAAGAATGGTGTTGCTTTCCAATCATTCCTTCACAACAACATATTAGTAAAACATTAAGCCACCCCCGACCCTACTATACAATGAAAGATGGAACAGTTGGAGAAGAAGCAACAAGGTGACAACCATCTATGCATTGATTTTCTGGATAAGTATGGTCCGTATGTGACGAAGTCTGCTCAGGAGGAACGAATGAAGAATTCTTACAACCAAATAAACACTACATTGATCGAATCTCTTGTAGTTAACAATTCTTTCTGCTCATTTGGGTTCATCTATTGGAATGCAGGGCAAACTTGATCCTGTGACAAGACGCCAGCAGGAAATCAAAAGGGTGGTCCAATTCCTCTATAAGTGCAAGAGATGCAACCCATGCCTGGTGGGAGACCCCGATGTTGGCAAGACGGTGATCGTGGAAGGGCTAGCTGCTAAAATCGTTGGTCAAGCCGTCCCTCCCAAGCTTCTAGGGAATAAGGTACTATGAGATGAGATTTGTGTCCCATTTTGTTCATACGTATAAATCATTAACCACCGCCATGATCATCATATATATGCACTAGACATGGGACGTCTGATCGCTGGGGCAGCCAATAGAGAAGAATTCGAAGAGAGGCTGATTAAAGTGATAGACGAAGTGAAGATAAGCCAAGGAGCCATAATTATCTTCATCGATGAATTGCATACCTTGGTCGGAGCAGGTGTCGGCGGTAGCGCGTTGGATGCTGCCAACATTCTAAAGCCAACTCTGGCTAGAGGAGAACTTAAGGTTCTTCTCTACTCCTTTTTGTAACGTATTACTAAATAGCTTTGTTCCTACACTCTACTTAACAATGGGAAATTTTGACTTTAGACCGTGCATTGGAGCGACCACTATGCAAGAGTACAGAAGCTACATCGAAAAGGATGGAGCTTTGAAGAGGTGGTTCCAGAGCGTCGACATTCTTGAACCATCCATTGCTAAAGCTACGGAGATTCTGGAAGGGTTGAGCCACAAATATGAGTCATTTCATGGTGTTCGCTACGAGGATAAGGCTCTGGTTACCACCGTAATGCTATCAAATAAGATCATAATGGATAGGTTTCTCCAAGATAAGGCGATTTGCAAGACGAAGCGAGAAGTCATCTCAACACAAGAAGCTTCATTACATAGTCGGACATCTGCCTCGTAATCTCGATGGCGATTGGAATTCCTCTGGAGTCTGTCACCGCTAGGGTTGTTAATGAGCCAAGCCGAGTCGAGTTTTGCCTTGTTCATGTTCGACTTGTTTATAAACGAGCTGAGTCGAGTCGAACACGAGCCAGATCATTTATTAAATCTTGACACATCATTAAAATCAAAAGTTCGGCTCAAGATAATTTATAAAATAAATACCCTAATATTTATATGTCATATGTGATACATGTGATTACCTAATGTAATGTCATATACGAGACGTATTTGCTCACATATACTCAATGTATTAAACACTATATTAAGTGATATATACAATTTAATAATTATATGCATCATTAATAAACCAACTCATAAAATATAGATCGATTTTCTCATAAGTTGTAGTCGAGTTGGCTCGCTAGTCATAATGTTGGGACATCTCATAAGCTCAAAACGAGACAGTTCATGAGATGTACTCAACAAGCCACCTAATCGAGCTAGTTCACGAGCCTTGTAATATCTCGAACTTTTTCCCAATAAGATACTGTCCGCTTTGGGCCTCTACACCCGCAAGGTTTTCGATTTGGGGTGCAATTCAGGGTGGCTTCCCATAAGGTCACCCATCCTTTTTGTACTCCACACTGAGCACGTTTAACTTTGGAGTTCGCACAAGAACTCCTCCATTACACCCCAAAACGCGTCTTGTCAGTTAAGGTCGGTTTCTTACTTATGAACCAAGGATCTCTCCCGTGCTTTGTCTATGTGGGATTTGCCTAAGGTATTACATACCCCCCCCCCCTCTTGGGACTCAACGCCCTCGTTGAGGTTTGCCCCACCATCGTTCAAGAGGGACATGGAGAGGCTCTGATACCACTTGTAATATCCCGAACCTTTTCCCGACAAGATATTGTTCGCTTTGGGCCTCTACACCTGCACGGTTTTTGACTTTGGGTGCAATTCAGGGTGACTTCCCATAAGGTCACCCATCCTTGTTGCACTCCATACTGAGAACGTTTAACTTCGGAGTTCTCACAAGAACTCCTCCATTACACCCCGAAACGCGTCTTGTCAGTTAAGGCCGATTTCTTACTTATGAACCATGGATCTCTCCCGTGCTTTGTCGATGTGGGATTTGCCTAAGGTGTTACAAGCCTCATGAGCCGAAAAAGGCTGAGCTCAAGCTCAGCTCGTTTATTAACAAGCCAAACTTTTTTTTAATTGAGCTAGCTTTTATCGAGTTAAAGACCTAGCCGCTCACGAATAGCTCGGCTCATTAACAACCCTAGTCACCGTGGACGAGTCCCTGCGACTTCTCAACTTGGAGGAGAAGCTTCAAAGCCATATCATCGGGCATGACGTTGCTGTAAAGGCGGTCAACAAAGCATTCCAAAGGGCCAGATCGTGGGTGAGAGATCCAACCAGGCCCGTGACTAGCTTTCTCTTTACTGCCCAACCGTCGTCGGAAAAAATAGAGTTGGCCAACACAATGGCATTTGAATTCTACGGATCCAAGGAATCTTTGATTCGCATTGATATGAGCGAATACATGGAGAATGACACTGTCTCCCGTCTCTTTGGAGCTCCAACTGGCTACATTGGCCACGAACGCAGTGGACAATTGACGAAATCAATCCGCCAAAAATCTAGTTCCGTCGTGTTGTACGACGAAATAGAAAAGGTCCATCCCAACGTCTGCAACACCCTTCTCCAAGTTCCGGATTACGGATCTTTGACAAAGGGGACTGGACAGAAGGTTGGTTTCAGAAATTCCATTATCATCATATGACGTCCGACATCGGGAAAAGTATTGTGATCTCAAAGTAGGGGATTCCCGACGATGAAGCGCATTTGAAAGTTGCGGAGGAGATCAAAGCGAGCTTCAGGGCGGAATTCCTGAACAGGATTGATGAGATTGTAATTTTCAGGGCTTTAAAGGAGGAGCAGGTGAAGAAGATCGTAGATATTATAATTAGTAATGTGGCAGAGAGGATTAAGGCTTCCAATGGGATTGAATTGAAAGTAGGGAATGGGTTGAAGGACAAGGTGATAAGAGAAGGACTAATCCAAGCTATGGAGCGAGGCCATTGAAGAGGGTTATTGTGAGGTTTATTGAAGATCCATTGGCGGATGGAGTTTTAGGTGGGATTGTTCGAGAAGGCGACTCTATTACTATGTTCGCCGACGGTCATAGTGTTTTGAAGAAGTAATTGGCTAGTAATTTAGTTCGTACACTTTTTTATAGTTAAAATCATTATTTTATTTGTTTGGATGAGTAATTTGGGTCCAAATAACTCAAAAAATAAAATAATTCATTTAGATTCAAATTTTTGGGTTGAGTTATTTGAGGTCAGGATTATTTAAAAATAGCACAAAATAAAGTGTTCAAAATAAGGCGGGGTTGGTGTTATTTCAAAAGTGCACAGAGTATAATAAGTTTGTTTGCTTGTTCTTCATTCATTACAAAGATGACATATTGATTGTTCACCTTATTAGTTATAGACTAACACATTGCAAAAAAACTCTTCATCCAAACATTTCAACCCAATTATCACATAAATAGCATACAAATAACACATTCACAAACAATAAATTATTTGTTGACAAATATCACACCACTAAACATCTCCCATACAAACAAGGTATAAATCTTCTAATTATTTAATAAAAGTATGTCAGTATACACCATCTTTTGCAAAACCACATTCATACTTTCTGTTTTTAGATCATTACGAATTGTTACAATACCAATAATAATAATCATCATCATCATCATCATTTTGTGGTAGTTGAAGTCGTCAAGTGTTCGAGTATTCTAGTCTTCTTCGTCAATTAGCTAATTTGATTTATTTTGTAGTTTATACCCTGATCAATTTGATGGTTTATGTTGATAATCTATCTACACTAATTATAATAGCTGAAAATTATAAGTTCCACCGCCATTCAAAATTTGTTGCCTTATTCATAAAAAACGTTGTTGCCTCTAGAGTGATTTTCGGAGGGGTATTTTGTGAGGGTGGGACAAAATATTTATAGTTCATTTGGTGGTCGGCCTGTGAATTGTCGGAATAAATGGGCTTGCGGCCCAGTAAAGAAATCTGTCTGTGTCAATTTGGAACACAACGAGCCATCCATTTATTTCCCTACTGGTATTGCCGCCCTCCAACCGTTGAAATCAAGTTGCTAACCCAACATTTTCCCCGTCGGAGTTATTTTCGTTTGTTGTTCTTAGTCTGCAGTCTTCCGATTCTTCAAAAATCACGCCCAATAAGAAGAAAGGATATGTGGAAGGTCCGGTGTTTGCCACGTTGCCACTTTTGTCTGACGCCTGAATTCTGCCCAGTCCTCATGGTGAAAATTCTCCCCTGCTATCGGCAAAACCTGGTTTTTTTGTGTTTCAATTACTTCGTTTTGCATACCTGATCTCCAATTATATCTAGGGTGCTTGGATGGGAGTGTGTGATTTTAGGTTTGGTAGTGCAGAGATATGGGAAACCCTGCCTTTTTTTTTTGTTGCTTAGTGTTTAGCTATTCGTTGATTTAGATTCTTTCTTCTCAATGTGGAATGTTCTCCTTAGCTGGGATGAATAAACCATTAACCACAGAGACTTGTCGGGTTGAAATTTATGATGAACATGCCCAACTAACATTTAAATATGTATCCTCACCTTATGGTCTCCTATTAGTAAGAAGAGTGAGATGAATAATAACCTGTTGTGATTTTGGAGATTTGATTAGTTGTGAAGGTTATTATTGTTAAGCTAAATTAGATTTGAAGGTTATTGCTCTCATATTTCTTCAACCCATTTCCCCTTGCTTTGAACTATATCTCTTTTCATTGCTAATCGTTGTATGTTTTGCTGTGCTGGTGTTGCGACGATTCAAAATGTTTATTGTTCTCATCTACACTGGAATTTGTTAGCTTTTATATGGAATTGAGATCTCTGGTTTTGCTTTTATGTTTTGATAAGTTGTTTTTAAGCTGACTTTGTTTCCACGGAGACTTGTTGGGCTAAATAACATTATAAGCTAAACCAACTGTCGTACCATTGGCGCCCTTTGGTAGGTTCCTTAGTAAAACATTATCAGCTGCCGTTCGTGATTGAACTACGTTGATTTTAGTACAATTATATTCAATTTACAAGTATCAGTTTTCGCTTGGATTGTCGTTCTTAACTAAACAGTTACAGAGACAATAGCTATTATGGATGTACTCTACATGGTTATGCTTATATCTCAACAGGTGTTCCACCTTCATGATTTTGTTCCATTAAATTGTTGATTTCAAGCCCTTCTTTTTTGGGATGAACTGTTCAAGCCCTTCTTATTTGCTATGTCTAGTAGATTGCTCATATTAGGTTAGGATTGGGTGCTAGCTTTACAAAATGATGTTGCGTTGGCTGCAGATTCTTGGTGTGCAGACGACAACATCTCAGCTAGTGATAAAGAAAACATATCATAAATTGGATTTGAGACTCCATCCATAAAAAAAACCCAGGTGATGAGGTGAATCAGGTGATTAACTAAGGAACACTGCATATTACTTTTGTCATGTGTTAAGGTAACTATCGTGTTTGTTTGAAAGTACTACCATTTTTCTTATGGGGGTACTCATGATTTTTTTTCTAGATTCTAATGCGGTGTTTACTGTTTCAGTTCATGGATTCCGACTCCAATGCTAGCTCTCCATGTATCTCTTCCACCACCAGATTTATCCTCTCTCACCTCATGCACCGACGAAGAAGATACTGAGTTCATCATCCTCTTATGCATCCAATTCATGTCTTCCTTGGATGAAAGTGCTCTCTCTTTTCCAACACCTACGAAAAATGATCTCTCTCTCTCTACTCGATGCCGGTAATCCTCGAATCTGTTTCCTTTTTCCCCTACTGGTTTAATCTTAGGAAAATTTTCAATTCCCATATCTGTTGCTAGTGAGTCTAATGTTTGTGGTCCTTAATTCTTTTTCTATGTGCTCTGTCTCGCTCTTTCCATTATCATTTTCTTAGCTTTTTCCAATTTCAATGTGCTTCTCGAGCAAATGTTCAAGTATAGTACCGCAAATGGATATGATCAAATCAAATTAATAGGTAGACATCATCCATTGATTACTTTTGTTTGTTGGAATGAAATTAGATTGAGTCATGGTTTATGCAAATGCCCTGCACTCTTCAGCCTCACTACTACCACTAATCCAAACTCATGGTTGGTTGCTTATAAATGGTGGCTTCAATTTGGTTGTTGCACTACCTTTTCTTGCTATCATATGAGTTCATGTAAATGATCCCCCAATGCCAAGACACCACCTAAGTTATTTCTACTCAGTTTATGCATAAACCTCCAACTGGGAGTATCTAAAAGTACCATGTCGACAAACTTCCCCCTCCCCAAATTGAGTTGTTGAACCGAATCCACAAAACGGTGTGCTTGTATATACTCTCAAGTTGCAGAACTATACCAGTTAAGTCGCAAAACTGGATTCGAGGATAATTCCTTGCTTAGTCATTAGTTGATTAGGCGTTATTCTCCAGTATTTATGTTAACTCTTAAGTTGCAGAACCATAGCTAGCATGCCTATTAATTTTACTGGGACCATGCTTGCATGATTGGTGTTTGTGTAATGCATACTCCAGTAGCTTAAATTAAGCCGATCAGATTGTAATGGATTCTTCCACATGCAGCTGAGAGGAGTTCAAGTGCTACCCATTTGCCATCCATGGATGGAATTGGTCAAAAGGCAAATCAATCTATCAATCATAACGGGTGAATTTAATAGATGGATGGTTTGCCTTTTTCTAGCATAACAATTGACAATAAAAATAGGAATGAAATATCTATCATGTAGAGAACCTACGTACCAATGGGTTGCATTTTTAACTTTAAACTTCTCTCTTTATGGGCTGAGCATTTATTATGTTGGATTCAATCGTTTAATGTTCGTACACCTTGGAGATTCGTTGACTGATATCTATATTGCCTTCTCTAAAATCATTTTGAGTTTTGACAAGTAGTAGATATGCATGCCATACAATGGAATAACTTATATTGGTTGATGCTAGGTGGTGGTTGAGCATCATTTTTATGTTCACATTTAGCAAACAAATGCACATTTTCGGTCTACTTCTCATATAACAACCAACCAAACAATGTTTGGTCCTGTGGTTGACTAGCCTTTGATTTCATTTTGATTTGCCTGTGTTGTTTCTTTATTTGAAGAATGCAGATTTTCTTAATTTTAATTCTCAATAATGCAGCTATATACCTATAAGTATGATAATGAAGAACTTTAGTTTCATGAAAGCTTCATTCCAGTAGCAAGGATGGAAATTTGAAGAAGGAAGAAGATGCAGAGTTGCAGACCAACAATATATAAGGAATGAAATCGAATCGTCTTGAATGTTTTAACTATGAAACCCACAATGGTGTTGTATTAATTAGTTCCTTGCATAACTTGCGGACTTGTGGTAGGACATTCTTTCCTCTATGCAGATTTGACAGTTAGCTAGCAGATTGTCCATTTTATTTGGTACTTTCCATAGCTTCAAGTTATATTCTATGGCCTGCAAATTAGATCATCGGTTTCTCTTTACGCCTCCAGTTTGTTTATTATTTCCTGAAATTGTTTCTTTATTAGTTCCAATCATAAAGGTTGTAACAGAATAATTTTTAGTTTTCGTAGCCATCTCTCATTAAAATACAACACTTGGTATTCAGAAGATTGTTTCACACTGGCTTTATTCAACTATTTTTGGCACAATATAGTGAGGAAGCATAAAATTAGAATATATGATGATATATAATTCATTAGAAAGATAAACAACAGATAAAGGCTAGGTCATAATATTATTTGGTTTTGGTGATAGTTAAATTGATGTATTGTCATTAATGCATGCATAATAATATACATGTATATAAGAAAATTGGTGTATTGTAGTTTACATTGTTTGCTTTCTGTGATAGTTATTGGAATGTTGAAATAGATATATTACTTTTTGGGTGAAATGTCACTTGTACTCTTTGTTTTTAATACTAAAAACAACACATATAAAAATGTAGGGACATAGTTGGAACAAAAGAAAACTCAACAATCTCTACCAAACAATCTCAACAAACTCAACCAAAACTTGAGATTTAACTATCACTCATTTTGAGTGATTGTGTCAAATCAAGCAAATAATGCACGTATTGTTTGTGCAGAAAATTCAAAAAAACGATGCATTGTGGACAATGCTTGTATTGTAACTATAAAAGCACGAATTGTAACTACCCAAACAAATTATCACCAAAACCAAACCACCCCAAACAAACAAGAACCTACTATAAAAGCAACAAACTGATTAAACGCCCGCAAAGCAATTGTCAAATTGTCGACCCGCGGCATAGTGTGGGCTAACAAGCTAAGTGGGTCAGTGGTTAACAGAAGAGGGATGCAATATCCATTTTATTGCGAGGGTGGGTCAGTAGTTCACAATTCTCCTACCTTCTAAGTGATTTTGCTTATTAAGCTTTCAGTTCTATGTTCTTTTGACATACTAAGTCCCTTACAATTCTCAGAAATTCTAATTAATAAACTTTAGCTCAGGGTTTGGAGTATGTCATGTGGTCTAGGGAAAAAAGTCCATCTCAACATTCTTAGGCTACAAAATGAGAAGTTCAAAATGGCCCCCTAATCTAGTTTCAACTTTCGAGTAAACATGGTAGTTGGTACAATGGTACATGGATACTCTAATTCTAATAGGACGTGAGTGTAACTACTACTCAATTTTGGGGGGCAAACTGTAATATGGAAACTCAGCTCATATACCCTACCCTATTGAAAGAAAGAAACCCACAGCAGCCCCTGGTACTGTACACGCAGACACCTTTTACTGTACAACGTGACTGAGATGTATTGTTTCAAACTGGCGTGTCCTTCGGTGTGGGCTGTTGTTGGGTGAGGCCTCATTGGGATCTGACGGGGTTTGGGGGCTCGATCGGGGTGGGACTGGTCGTTAGCTTCTGGTTGGCCTTAGTTGGGGTCGTTTGGTGGTCCGGACGCGCGTTGGTCATCAGAGATCGGTATGTGACTTTGCCCCTGGGCGGGCACGCGGGACGAGGCCTCTGCATATACTCTGTGAGTCTAATGGTGGAAGGGATCGTTGTGTCTAGTATGAGTTAATTCGATAGAAAAATTGATGTGAAAAATGAAAAGGAAGATTCCACGTCCCATTCCGCTTGTTTCTTCGCCAGCTACTCAAAATCCCCGGCGGCACGGCCATTTTTATTCGACGGCGTCGAACGCTAACCTCCGAACTTGGTTCGACAAGTATTTCGAGAAGACCAATGTCCATGCCTGGAACTCCCTCATCGCTGACCTTGCTCGCAGCGGCGACTCCCTCGAGTCACTTCGCGCCTTCTCTTCCATGCGAAAGCTCAATCTTATCCCAAACCGCTCTACCTTTCCTTGCGCCATCAAAGCCTGCTCTGCCTTGTCTGATGTTCGCTCCGGCCAACAAGCCCACCAACAGGCTTTGGTGTTCGGCTTCGAATTCGACCTCTTCGTGTCATCCGCACTGATCGATATGTACTCTAAATGCGGCCAATTGGGCGATGCTAAAAACCTGTTCGACGAAATTCCTCAAAGAAACATCGTCGTTTGGACTTCGTTGATCAATGGGTATGTTCAGAATGAGTATCCGCTCCAAGGTTTATCCTTGTTTAAGGAGCTCTTGAGCCGTGGTGATGACGACGATGAGAGTTCAGTCGACTCGTTTGCTATGGTTTCGGTTTTGACGGCTTGCTCTCGTCTCTCTGCGGAGGGGATGACCGAAGGCCTACATGGGTTCGTTGTGAAGTGTGGGTTCGATAGAGATGTAGGAGTTGGTAATACTTTGCTGGATGCATATGCCAAGGGAGGTTCCGTGGGAATGTCTAGAAAGGTGTTTGATGGAATGACTGATAGAGATACAGTGTCTTGGAATTCTATGATCACCGTGTATGCTCAAAGTGGCTTAGCTGGAGAGGCTTTTGAAGCTTTCAGCGCAATGGTAAAAGGTGGCCTCACCCGATACAATGCAGTGACATTATCCACATTATTGCTAGCTTCTGCACATTGTGGATCATTGCGAGCAGGCAAGTGCGTACATGATCAGGTACTGGATATTCTTCCTTATTTGATTAGGGTGATTGATTCATTAAGAATCTCTTCTTTGGCTCATTTAGTAGCAAACTTATTTCGATCTTTCATCACAGGTCATAGTGATGGGTCTGCTGGACAATGTAGTCGTGGGAACCTCTGTCATAGACATGTACTGCAAATGTGGGCAAGTTCAGATGGCTAGGAAGTCATTCGATGCCATGGAGGTGAAAAATGTAAGGTCTTGGACTGCTATGATTGCAGGGTATGGTATGCATGGTCTTGCGAGAGAAGCCTTGGATGTTTTCTATCAAATGTTAGGGGTTGGTGTAAGACCAAATTACATAACTTTCATATCGGTACTGGCTGCTTGTAGCCATGCTGGTCTGGTAGATGAAGGCAGGCATTGGTTTAACGTTATGAACCATCAGTTTCAAGTGGAACCCAGGTTAGAACATTATAGTTGCATGGTTGATCTTCTTGGCCGAGCAGGTCATCTTCACGAGGCATATGATCTGATAAAGAGGATGAAGGTGAGGTCTGATTTCATCCTCTGGGGTTCTCTGCTAGCAGCATGCAGAATCCACAAGAATTTAGAGCTAGCAGAAATTTCAGCTCAAAGGTTGTTCGAACTAGACCCGAGTAATTCCGGATATTATGTATTGCTTTCCCATATATATGCAGATGCTGGGAGATGGAAAGATGTTGAGAGGATGAGAGAGCTCATGAAAGATAGTGGCCTGGTCAAGACTCCTGGTTTTAGCTTAATCGAACTCAATGGCAGAGTGCATGTTTTCTTGGTTGGAGATAAGGAGCATCCTCACCACGAGGACATTTACCGGTATCTGGAGGAACTTGGGGTGAAGCTGCAGCGAGCTGGTTATGTACCTGATATGACTTCTGTCCCACATGACATTGATGAGGAAGAGAAGGAAGTAAATCTGAGAGGCCATAGTGAGAAGCTAGCAGTTGCCTTCGGGATTATGAACTCGGTTCCTGGAGCAATGATTCAAGTTATGAAGAATCTAAGGGTCTGTGGGGATTGTCACACTGTGATTAAGCTGATATCCAAGATTGTGAATCGAGAGATAATAGTAAGAGACTCAAAGCGGTTTCATCACTTCAAAGATGGTTTTTGTTCATGTGGAGATTATTGGTAACCATCAATGCCAATTCTCGATTAAAGTTATATACAGTAGATGATCTGGTTGGATCTGGGAAAGCGACTATAATCAATCTGTATATTCTCTTCTGCAGAGCTTGTCCCAAAGTTGGTGCAACTTTGAAGTTGATGATCGATGATTCTTCTTCCCCATTTCATAGAAGCTGATAGAATCCTGGAGGGCCATATTCTGACGCTTCAAATGTTCAACCTGTGATTGAAGCCTGGAGATAGTCACTTTCTTCTCGACATTTCTCCTTGCCAACTCTGCCTGCTGCCACAGATTCTCCTCCATCAGCTTTGCAACTTGAAACTTGAGCTCAGCCAAGTCTGGTTCTCTGTCATCAGTGCCCTGTGAATGCATTGGCTGGGTGATTAGATTCACCATGATCTCATTATCTGTGGCAGCAGCATCTGGTGGATAAGAACTTTCAGCTGCCAGCACTTGATCTTCAGAGGCTCCTCTAGACATTGAGCTGGATTCATGGCATAGATTTAACGACAGCAGGTGGTCGCATCTTTCAGCTAAAGAACTGTAAGATGCCCCAAACCCTTCAAGCTTTGGGATTCGTTCTGGTGCATTCTTACTGCTTTTAGTCATAGAGGTAGTTCCGTCCTCCATAGCTTTCAGTCTCTTGTTCGACCCTGCAAAATAACATTTAATCATATCCTTATTACCAAAGGAAGAAATTAGCTAGAAGGTTTTGGTTTTACCCGAGAGAGTGTGGTGAAGCCTGAGGGCTGAGGGGGTTGCTGCTGCCTCCATGTCCCAAGTGCTGGAAGAATGTTCCCTGTTGTTCGTTGGGTTCAGTCATATTTAATTTTGCCGGAGAGAATCTATCTTGGCCGGGAGAGCACGAAACCTGTCGCAGGAAACTAAATGCACACGTTAAGAATGAACTTTTGTGGTTCAGTAAGGTCTGGCTAGAGATTGTTTCCTTTAGTAGTCGGACTACCTGGTTTCGTAAATTCATGGTGGTTCATATATTAGCTAGCTCAATTGGATTTGTGTTGTCAGGCACCTTGAAGCCGGAGAGGTATCCTATCCTACCACTATTATATGGAGATTCTCCATCAGAACCTATTATATTCTAAATTTCGAGCCTTATGAGAGTTTGTACGAAAGGTGTTTTTGGCATATAAACTATTAAAATAAAGCATATTTAGACTTCTAAACCAAATAAATATGTCTATACATTAACAATACGTGCAATAGTAGTAGGATTTTTATTCCTTAACCAAATAAAATATTTATAACCTTTACTTTGAAAGCTAAACGTGTGGGACATTAAAATATTGGTTAGTAGCCACATCAATTAAGAATCTTTAATTGATAAAGGTTTCATATTTGCAAACATTTTAGTTTTACACTTAACTAAAATTTCAATAAAATGAAAGGTGAAGAAGAAATAGTTTTTTTTATGGTGGAGGTAGTGAATTCGAAAATAGTGATAGTGACGTTGTGACATTGTTGAGAATAATAGGTAGACTATTGATGATGGATAGAGAGGTCGCAGACTCGCAGTGATGAATATGAAACTACAATTATTGACAGAGATAATGATACATATGGTGAAGAAATAGCAAAGAAGTTCATAAGAAAATTACAGTAATTTTTACAGCAAGAAGTAATTTGAAGTGTAGTTTACTGAAGTTTTTTAAGAGTTAGTTCCCTTTCATGAGTTCTATTTTTTATTTTCAGTAAGAACTTTCATTGATGAACCAGTTAACATATCAGATTTTGTTGATGAACCGGTTAGCATATTAGAAAATACTATGATGTATGTTCCTTCTAAAAAAAATCCAGTAATTGAATAGTTCGGATATTTTGACTTTTGATACCAATAAAAATATATCTTGCTTACACAGTAACAATAATTGCTAATATTTTTGAAATAATGCATGGCTCGGGTTTCAAATCTAGTTACTCGTACGACCTTTTCTGGTTGGTTTTATGCTGAGAAGGCTATTAGCCCATGATAAGAGTGGCTTGATGGGTTCCAAAAGGAAGCCCATTTGATTATCAATGTAAAAACAGATATAGGTACAATACTACTTTTTACGTACAACTTGATTATGGACACATTGGACGGTGTTGAAAACTCTACAAACTTGGATATTGAATCCATAAAATTCCTACCAGAAACAGAGAAACGAAAGAAGAAGGAAAGACCAATTAATTAAATCACGTGATTAAATATTAAGGTCTCCAAAATTAGTTACGGGTCCAATATGCCATCGCCGTTCTTTCCCTTACCGGAGCTCCGGCCTGTTGACGTTCCCGAGACATGATGGTGGAATATTCGTCCATCACCCGCCCTTTCCCCAACCAATTATCGCTGGCCGCTCCTGCCCCGCTGCTTCAACATATGCGGATATGCCACTCCCTTCTACCATTATTTACACCTTTGACCATCCTATTGCTTTCCACCTTGACCACCATCCCACAACTTTGGAATCAATTTGTATACTACCAAAAAAAAAAAAAAAAAAAAAATTGTATACTACCATACTCTTTTCTTCCAAAAAAATGTATTAATTGTTTTGATTCATACATGTAAATACGATTGTTTAGAGCTACACGATTTCAAATGGATTCACCCTCCGGTGATTGAAGAGTTGTATGCGATGATTTTTGTCGATATCAACAACAATGAGTATCGTTCGTAGATATGTTCTTCATTAGTTGGTACATGAAAAATTAAAATTCAGGTTGGGCAAATTAATTTAAGGTACTCAAAAATAATAATAAAATCAAAATTGATGATGACGAGAATCGCCAACAAATGAAAAGTTCAACCAGATTAAAAATTAAATTTTTGAATGGTAGAAGTAGAGGACAAATGTTTTTCAAGAATCAAAAGAGAATGTAGTTTTTAATGAGAGAATGTAGAATAAATAATTGATCAAGGATTCAGGAACCACTAACAAGAGTAGTCAACGAGGCGGGAAGAGGGTCAGACAGAACAGACAGAAGTGTCATCCCAGTCGGTGGCATTACCGTAAATAACTCGAAACTCAGGTGCATGCTGTGTGTGTGAGTGCCTGCGCTCTGCATCGGTCTCGTTCAATTCACGCGGATTAGGGAACGACTCGTCATGACCCAGGCCGAGCCAGGGTTGGTCCGAACTCGCGATCGATTATATACTGTCAGGAAATTTCATTTCCACCTTTCTCGGCAGCAAACTAAAGCTTTGGCAGCTGAGAGATAGCAGAGTTCTCTCACCTCTCGTCTCTCTCTCTCAAAGCTTTCACCTCCCTTTCGACGAAAAACGCAGCAATGGCTTTCTCCGATTCCACCAAGAACTCGCTCATCCCGAGCTTCCTCTACTCTTCTTCCTCCGTCTCCTCCAAGTCCTTCACCCTCTCCAAGCTCCTTAACTCCAGTCCCGCCGCCGAATCCGCCTTCTCCCACCACTCCCCTTCCCTCATGAGCAAGCCCGCCGCCGCCGCCGGTGGCTTTGCTATCCCCGCTCCCAGCGAGCCCGGGAAGATCGAGATGTACTCTCCGGCTTTCTACGCCGCCTGTACCGCCGGCGGTATCCTCAGCTGCGGTCTCACTCACATGGCCGTCACTCCTCTTGACCTCGTCAAGTGCAATATGCAGGTAAAGTTTGCTCAGATCTGGTAGCGTTTTTCTTCATTTCTGGATTTCAGATCCTTGTTTGGCTGCGTTGTTGCTCTTAGCTCGTGGATTGTTTCGTTCTCGTTTTCCTTGTTAGGTGTAGGCTTCTTGCGTTAAAATTGTCCATTTCTTTGTTGATTCAGATCTACGATTCTGATTGGTTTGACTACGCTTGACCTGTTTATCGATATACCAGAATTCAGACCCGTAACTTTTCTTCGTCGGTCTCGTAATAGTCGTATTGAAGTCGATTGAGGTTGAATATCTGGAAATCATTTTGATCTGCCCTTCTCGTGTTTGCTGTTCTCGATAGTTTCCGTGTGAATTTCTCGCTCCGATTCCTTGATATGCTATAGATATGTGTTAGGAAGAATGTTTGCTGAGACGAATGGAATTGCTGTTTTCCAGATTGACCCTACCAAATACAAAAGCATCTCGTCTGGCTTCGGGGTGTTGCTCAAGGAGCAAGGTGTAAGAGGTTTCTTCAGGGGATGGGTGCCTACTCTCCTTGGTTACAGTGCTCAGGGCGCCTGCAAGTTTGGCTTCTATGAATTCTTCAAGAAGTACTACTCTGATATTGCTGGCCCCGAGTATTCTGCCAAGTACAAGACCTTGATCTACCTTGCTGGTTCTGCCTCTGCTGAGGTGATTGCTGACATTGCTCTTTGCCCGTTTGAGGCAGTGAAGGTTAGAGTGCAGACTCAGCCTGGGTTCGCCAGAGGTCTCTCTGATGGTCTGCCCAAGTTCGTGAGATCTGAAGGTGCTTTGGGGTATGTGCTTCTATTCGACTGAATGAATTGTTTAATATCCGTTGCTTCTTTTTCGAGTGAATGAGTTGTTTAATATCCATCACAGCTCGGCGCATTCCTGACATTGTCTTTTACTGTTATCATGCAGATTGTACAAGGGTCTTGTTCCTCTCTGGGGACGCCAAATTCCTTGTAAGTGGACCCTTACCTACTTTTCTTTAGTAATTAGTGCTCTTTATATTGTGTTTGAAACTAGCCTTTAGTATCTGAATCGAAGGTTAGGCAGTTGTAGTATATACGGAAGACTGATGATAATGAGATTTAGTTGCATTTCAGCTGATTTTGCATCCAATCTCCATTAAGTTTTGTTTGTGTATGAAATGTGTGGTCATCGCAAGTTTTACTTGAACCGTTATCCTGTGCAACAAGGTTCAAATTCCTTGTCAATGGAGTCCTGGAAACTGTTTTTCTTTCAGTAATTTGTTATCCTCGTTTTCTCTTTGATAGCGGCTTGTAGTATTATAGACTATTTTATAGTTATGCTTATAGGAAGAGAATGCTGCTGTTGTATAGATTGTGAGCTGAAGTATTTCGAGGTTTGGTTGCGTTCAGCTGGTCTTTTGTTGTCCAATTTCCATCAAATTAGTCTTGTTTGGTATATCTGAAATGTGTGGTCAGCAGAAATTTCATTAGCCTGGGCCATTAGAGTTATTCTTTGCCCGTATAAACACAATGATTTCTCTTATTCAAATTTGCTCTCGGTTCTGGTCACTTTGAGATAAATGGAATAATGCTGATGTGGATTGCTTATGTATTGAATGCTAAATTCAAAGAAATCAAATGTCATCCTGCATCTATCTAACTTAAAATTGGCAGACATAAGTAGAGTCTTGTCAAAGTATGATAACGTGACATTCAATGTTACTTAGGATGGGATTTGGTTAAGTCAATTTCATGCTGGTACCTATAGCAGTGATCCTCCCTCTTTGTGTTGGTAGTTTAGTTCTCGTCTGTCAAAGTGTTTTGACTGTTTATCTTCCTATGCAGACACCATGATGAAGTTTGCTTCCTTCGAGATGATTGTGGAGCTCATCTACAAACATGCAATCCCCCAGCCGAAGAGCGAATGCAGCAAAGGACTGCAGCTTGGTGTGAGCTTTGCTGGTGGGTATGTTGCTGGTGTTTTGTGCGCAATTGTCTCTCATCCAGCTGACAACCTTGTGTCTTTCCTCAACAATGCCAAGGGAGCTACCGTTGGTGATGTGAGTCCTTGATTCTGCCCTGTGAAGCTTTGCTGAGTTTACTTATTCCAAATCGTTGCTGGCCATCACACTCTTTTCTGCTGCTACAGGCTGTGAAGAAGATTGGGATGGTTGGTCTGTTCACTCGTGGGCTTCCTCTGCGTATTGTCATGATTGGAACTCTCACTGGAGCTCAATGGGGTATCTATGATGCATTCAAGGTTTTTGTTGGCCTGTAAGTATCTGTTTCTAGTGCCCTCGTTCGTCAGTTATCCTGATTCAGTGAGTTTGATTTGGGAACTGATTTCCGAACTGTTTGGGTTTGGCAGGCCAACCACTGGTGGTGTTACCCCTGCACCAGCTGCACTTCCTTCTACCGAGACTGCAGAGGCCTAGGACGATGAATTGAAGATCTGATCGATTTTGGTGCTTTCTGTGAAGTTTGGTAAAGAGCTATAGGACAAATAAGCGGAACTAGAAGGTGGATTCATAGCCTTAAATGACACTGTTGAAGATTTACTCCCTTTTGTTGGGTAGGATACCCCAGACGTTATAAGCCATTTTTGTCGAAGTTGACTATTCTAGGTTTTGGATTTTGAGGGCGGGGGATGTTTCTGCATCCCTTGGGAAATTTGATTCAGACAAATGCATTTATTTGGTTAGTAAAAAGAAAAGGGTAACCTTGGCTACAATTGGTGTGACTAGGATGCGTTTGCACAGCACAATTTTATTCAATTTAAATGGTAGCTTACTGCGCTTATGCAATGCGATTCCCGTTTCAGCAGCTGTCTTATGGAGGTTGTTTTCTGGTTCTTGTTGGGCAAAATTTGGTACTGTAGGATGTGAGCCGAAGCCTATAGTCGTTATGAACCTGCCGAAGGACTACTTGCAAATAATTTATTTTCTTATAAGCTCCACAGCAGTTCAGATGTATACTGCTCTCCAACGGCATGTTAGTATCAGCAGAAACTGGAAACGTTGGCATCTCAGTAGCGAAAACGATCCCAGGATTTGTTCCTCAAATATTTCATAATACAAGAGGGCAAGCTTGCATACCTGAATAGAAAGATATCATTCATACACAATACAAGGATTAAATACATAGATACGATGCCAAAGCATATGACGACCCCAAAATCTCGGCAGGACAAAGAGAAAAGAATGAAAATGTACTCTTCCACAATGGTCATGTAGATGTAGTTTAACTAAGACCTTCCCTTCCCGCAAGTCTTGCCTTACACTCTCAGTATAAGATCCAGCTGGAATCACAGAGACCCTCCAATCGAGATTAAAAACCAAAGAATTTGAGTTACCAAGTGCTAATATACACTACTACCATTCTTCATCATAGTCTCTCTTTATTGCTGTTCAATAAAAATACTTTGGGTCTCTGACACAAACAGGGAACTCGGATGGGGAGATCTTGAATACAAGCTCAAAGGAGGTTGATCGTGAAGGACACATAAGGGTGTCCGTCGACATCGCCTCCCAAGCCTGCCATCCCTGCTTCATCTTCTGATTTCCAGAAGGTGCTGCATAAATCAAAAGAAAATGAACCATTTCAATAAAGAGACTAGTCACCCATCAACCACAATAAATCCAGCATTGCCTGTAGGACCATAATTTGCCTTCTTGTGATTCAAATACGCTACCAAGCATGGACGGAACCTCACCTGTTTGCAGCATCAGACAAGCCCTCAAGGATAGAGCGTACTTTCTTCTCACTTTTGGTAGCTGGGGCTACAACACATGACTGCAAGAAAGCATCCGAACAGTTCATAAAAAGGCCAGCCATTGAGAAACAAGAGAGAGGTGCTATGTAAGACAATATTTACCAAGAAAGACGGTGGTAATCCGTATCTCAAAATGCTTTCTGCAAATATACGCACAGCACAGAAGTGCATCCATGAGCTGAAAACCTGCGGGGAAAAGAGGGAGCAGGAAAAGAGGATCAGCTATCAACACTGTAGCGTAATTGAACATTTGAGGGACATATGTCAGGCCCAAAAACAAAAAATTAGGCCGAAACCTCCATCTTCTTTGAGAGAGATCATCAAAACCAAAATAGTAGACTGACAAACAAGAGCTAGAAATAAACAAATTTCAGACTGAAACCTCATGGTTCTCCAACTTTGGTTCTGGTAGACACATGCCATCTAGCAATTGCCTAAATCTCACTTGCTAAAAGATAGATTCTATCTCTTCCAATTAACTAACAGTAATCTTTAGCTCTTGACAAAAAGCTCAAATTCTCAGGTCCACAAAACAATAGATATCAAATTGCAGGCAAAGACCAGGCATTCAATCACTATTTAGCACGGCTGCACTCTCAAATTATAATAGAAGAAAGTAAGGAAAAATATGTTTACCTCCCCATAGCTAGTGTAACACCATTGCAAAAGAGAGCCTCTCAAACTTTCTTGATCTTGAACTAGTTTGTCCATCTCTTGCTTCCTACCTTCCTGTGCTTCGGAGCTATATTCAAAGTCACGAATCTGAAGCACATGATCAGAACAGCCACATCAGAAAATTCCCAACTAAATCCTTCGTTCAACACATGAAAACACATCTCAAGCCACATGATGACTACAAGTAGGATTAAAAAAATTGTTACATGCATGAAAGGACACTATATCAAATGCACGGGAACATATTACTCACTTGGAACCCCTTCTCCCGAGAAGTTGTTCTGAAATTGTCTGCCACACGACGGAATAGTGTTACAGTGTAGAGAGCATATTCGTTATCTTCAAACAGCTTCTTGGACGACCTTGGAACCTGGAAGAGCCGAACAGGATAAGATGCCAAAGCACAAATACAAGAAAAGAAGTAACAGTGACTCAAGACTGGAACGATAAGCCTAAACCTAGAGTTGTCAGTCCTAGAGATCTCAAGTGATATAGAAAAAAGCAACTCAACTACTATTAAAGCTGAGAGACATGGATCTTACCACATAATTAGTCAGAGTTTCATAGCTAGCCAACCAGTCCTTCTGTGAATACTTGGGGACAACTGCCAGAAGGGTTATGAGATGTTCAGAGGAAATTATATCTTCAGGTTTCACCAAACTGGACAGATCGCGAACAGCCAAGCTGAACAGACAAATGAAAAGTAATGCCTCCCTTGGTTAAGAAAATGAAAGCTATACTTCTTGACTTCTTGTACACACAGGAATCAAATGGAAAAGATTGTACCTGCCACTTTGCTTGCGATTAATAGCATTGAGCTGACTGCGAACATTATTATACTCAGCTAGACGAACCTAAAACAGGAAGCGGGAGATCTCCTTCAGTCTCACAAAGTTCAAATCCAATTACACAAAAAGTTTCAGCAAACCAGCAGTCAGTCACCTTGAGATCATCTTCAATCTTCACTACTGAACTATGAATTCCATCAACGATCTCCTTCAGAGGAGACATCGTAGGATACTTCGCTTCATCCCAAACAAACCTATCATCGCAACACAGATAATTCACTCACCAATATCACAGAGATCCAATTCTTCCAAAAAGAACCAAACTTTCCCATTGAAGGATCGAACTCAATTATTCACCTGGTGAGGTACGAATCTACGGGCACACCATCAACAGTGAGAGCATTACTTTCTGCGCCGGAAACTCTCTCCAAATCCTCGATCTGCCTCCTAATCTTGTGCGAGACCGACTCTAAGAAGCTATTGGACTGCCCTCGTCGAATCAAACACCACATAAGCTATTACGGAACGCAAAATTGAGAAGGTAACATACGAAAAGAGATCAACAAACCTTGAGCAGGTCATCACTGAGGGAGAGGAGCGAATCAAGGGTTCCCACGCGGAGATTAGGAATGCTAAACTGAAACAGGAAAAGAGGAAAAACACGGAATATGTAATCTGGGCAGTTCGAAAAGGTGGGATCGGAAGCAGGGAAATCGCAAGAGATAGGGGATGGTTTACTCTATAGAGGGGAGTGTCGAAGGAATGGCGGGAGATTTGGTCTTGCAGGCGATTCCATAGCGGAGAAGCCGAGTCCTTCACCGGCAGAGAGACCACCCAGTATCTCGACGCCATTGATGATCGGAGGTGAAGAAATTGCTGTTCGCCAAGGGAGGATTAGAGAGAGAGAAGAAAAGGAAGAAGTAAGAAGAGATGTGGAACTGGGAAGGGAAGGAACGTAATGTGCGTGTGTAGATCGCTGGCCTTCCTGTGACGCTCTGCACCGTAAGGCCTTTCCACGGACCACTTAAATCATGCCAACGCATCCTCGTCGTAAGATTTGAATGATTAAAACAATCAGCTGAAATTATTGTCGCCGGCGATTAAAAGCGAAGCCAGAGGCGAAAAAACTCACGCCCACCGTGGGGCTCGAACCCACGACCACAAGGTTAAGAGCCTTGCGCTCTACCGACTGAGCTAGAAGGGCTTGTTGGTGAATTGGTGATTTGGTTAATTTGTAGTAGTATTTAATGACGTAACATTTAACAATCACTAAAACTACAGTATTTTGGTTAAATGTTAGATATACTTGGCAATACACATCAAAATAATCTTTTTTTTTTGTCATTCTATCTTACTTATTCTGAGTGCATCAAAGAAAATCATCATTTTAATGAAAGTTGCCCAATTAGCACTCGCATGCTCACACTCGCTCATTCTTTTAGTTATGGGATGAGTATGTTCTTACACTAGTATATTTGCTTGCAAATTGGGAGCTAGGCTTGCAAGTTGGCAATAAATTGGAAAAGGGTCAAGTTCGGTGTTTGTGTGGGCTCTTGTCACGATGATTTTAGTAATGTAAAGCATTCATTCGGTGTTTTGACACTTTTGAACAAAACACAAATTATATTTAGCTACTCTCGTTACAAATTACTTAGTTTAGTTAGCATATTGTCATTATAACCATATTGTTACATTTCTTGAAAAAAAACATATCGTTACATACCTTTCTCATGAATTGGTGATCATGTGGACACTTATAGCTTTATGTCAGGTTTTTGAAGTTTGCACAACCTATTTACACATTTTGCTTAACTCGGTAGTTGACATTTGAAGGTTTTATCCACAATCAAACAATATAGCTATAGGTTCCCACAAACTAATAACATTAATTTTTGTCTCTATGAGTATTAATTACATGATTGTATTTTTAGGAAAAACAAAGGATTGGACTTGGCTACATTGCATACACTTGAAAAGTTACGTTCCCACAAACTACATTTTGTTAGGAAGCTAGTTAGCTAGTGTTCCACTTTATTACAATTAATACATACGGCATACCAACATGTCTCAGTCTGTAAATGTATGAAGGCCACAGTCGGTAAAGAGACATTCATAATTAGTACAGTACCAACCTATAATAGATATATATCTTGCGGGAGGGCTGAGCAAAATCAAAGATAGTCATATACTGCAGACAGAGGCAAACATATTCCCCTGGCTGGGCTGGGCTGGGCTGGCTAATAGAAGTCATCAAGGGAAAGCGCCTCAATGGAACCAAAGCTCTCCAGGTGGTTCCCTGTTGTGGGGAAGTTGGTCATCGATCCACCCAAAAAATCCAAGGGGGAGTCGTTGGAGAAGGTGGTTGTGCTGTCGTAGATGAAGGAGAAGCTGGCAGCCGCGCTCTCCATTGCATTACTAATACTATCGTAGTAGAGGGGCGAGTTGGTCTTTCCAGCAATGTGGTGGGGATGATCAAGGTCCTGAACCACGCTCATGACATCACTGTTCATTATGTCTGCAAATATGCTCTCCTCCTCAGAAGCCTTTCTAGCTTGGATGACCTGCCAAAGAGAAAACATTGATCACATCAGAATGATACGCTTAACATGAATAATTTATATATGTGTCTATATTGTGGCAACGTTCGTTCTTGCTGAGGAAACTTAATTACGTACATAGGTCTGCTGGTTTTGGCAGTCTTGGTAAAGTGTGATGAAGTCTCCTGATTGCAGTCCATGTGCATTAACAAAGTCACCTGATCATGGCAATTGATTTTGAAGGTTAGGATATTGTCAGTCACCAATTCAAGCATAGGGAAAGAGGCCGGGTATGGTGGTTTGTTTTTACCTGTCTTCTCCAAGACATACATTCTGCTGTTGTTATTAGGCCAATACCTGAAGTAGACAATTAATACAGATGAGCTCTGTTATACATTATTCATCTCATCCTTGTTAATCAAGTGCATTATATTCGACTAGCTAGCCCTGCAGCATTTAGCTAGTTTGGGAATAAGGGGGAGGGAGATAATTAATTAATAGAGAAGAGAACCTGTACTTGAAGGTCCAGACATGGGTGGCATCCAAGTCATACATGGTGATGGACATGCCTTCCTTGGACTCCAGCACAGGGAGGTGTGCCTCTGCTGCTTTCTGAATCATTCATTTTATATCATATATGCAATCACAAGAGAATATATATATATAATGTTGAGAAAGTAGCTAGCTAGTGACGATCCCAACATGAACGAATGCACATCTATCTATAGGAATGCCAGAAATAGGAGAAATTAGTATAAAGGATGAGGTAGAGAGACCTTGGGAAGGACCATTCTCCTGAGGGAGCTAACATCGCTGTTCTTGAGCTTCTTCTGGAACAAGAACCTCAAGCTCCTTGGGTCAATTTCCTGTTCAACGATTGATCACGGCAATTGCAGTTCCACGTTAGTTATTGAATCTTACAATTCAAGCAATCGTTAACAACAAACAAACAAACTACTAATCGAAGAATTGTTTTTCCCCCGTATGATCTTTAAAGGATACAAATTAAAAGAAGAGAAGGAGCAATGTGTGTGACCCATTTCCATTGGCAGGCAACCGACAAATATCCACGAGCTAGAAATTAAAAGACGGAAAGTACGGTGGACGTTTGTAGATGTACGTGAGGATGAATTGTATTGAATTAGAAACTTAAGTGGGGATGACTGACGATTATCATTAGAATTTAGAAGAAAAAAATTAAGTAAATTAGAGTGAAGGTGGAGGGGAGTGGGGAAGTGGAGCTCACACGTGCGGGGGGAGGGGGAGGAGGCGGCACGTGGGAGGCAGCAGCAGTGGTGTTGAAGGAAGAGAAGAGATGGGTAATGGTGGAGCTGTGCCTTCTCTGCCTCGCCATTCTCTTCTTCCTCGTCTTCACTCCATAACACGACGACGAAGAGGAGGAGGGGAAGAGCAGGAGATCGTCAGCAGAAGCAGAAGCAAGGCGGGTCATGACCCCCTGCCCGACCCGAATACAATGACCCGAAGAAGAGGAGGAGTGAAGATGATGATCAGTACAAGTAGTGATGATGTTGGCCGTGATTCCGTCGCCAGGTGGCTCCATCCAATTACAGGCCGGCTCCTGGCCTTCCACGTCTGCACAAATCAATCATCAATATCCATCTTCATCACCACCATCATGATCGATTATCTAATCACGACCATCATCTACCCGTGCTGTGCAGCTAGCTAGCTAGGACAGCGCCCTTGTGCTGCTTTGCTTGGTTCTCCTTTTGCCTGATCTGATCTGATCTGATCTGATGACTCTATCTATCTATCTAGGTATAGATATGGAGCTTAATTGGGAAGGGAGGCAAGAAAAGGTTTCTCTAGGAATAGTAAGTCTGTCTGTGTACTGCCTGGGGATTTTAGATTTCAGTGAGCAGATCATAAAAGGAGGGAGGGAGGGAGGGAGGGAAGCGAAGTGTTGGGAAAGAGATGGAGCAGTAATAGTGGGAGTGAGAGTGAGGTAATTGGTGTTGGAGGGCGATATGGAGGACGCTCGGCAGGCAAACACTTAATGGGGAGAATAGGGCCAAGAGAAAAAGTTAAAATTAAAGGGTGAATTGTAGTTGGGGGAGGGGAGGGGAGAAGGAGAAAGAAGATAACAGATATAGCTAGCTAAGCTGTGAATTTGGTCTTTTTGATTTCTTACCCCTCTCCCTCTCCTCTCCTCTCCTCTCCTCTCCTTTTTTTATTTACTATTTTTGGCAAAACAGGAGGAAGAAGGATGATATGAATATATGATGGTGGCGCTTATACAGTGCATTGTAGCAGACAGCAGCAACAATATATGATCTGCTGCCCTCTCTTGCATTGCATGCCATTTGTGACTCTCCCATTCCTCTTCTTCCTTGCTTTGTCTCCCATGCCATTTACCCCCCATTAATCTACCCAATACCACTTTCCCATTTCTCCTCATTCTATCTAGCTATTAGGATTAGATACGTGATATTAGAGTTGTTTTGTTAGAACTGATCGATGTAGTTTTTGTACCATCTTCCAACCTCAAACACAATTCTAAGTAGTATTACCAACAAAAGTATGATGAATTCTTGTACATTTTAAACCGTGATATGCATAGTTGATATCAAGTACTAGACTTTTAATATGTTCAACAACTCGAGAGTGAGGAAGATATCAGCCATTGATCCTTCATATGCTTAAACGATGCAATATGAGACTAGACTATATTATGGCTGGGAGACCATGCATATTCGAGTTCGCCGTGACTCCAAATTTGATATTTCTATCTTGTCATTCCCTTGATGCTTAATATGTATATTTTTTTTACCATCATCATAAAGCAAAGACAAAGTCGTCATCCAGCAAACAAAGAAAAGAAAGAGAATCCTGCTATGCTATGTTAGCTAGGTCGCTCGCCTCTCCAATTATAACATGGTAGGTAGGTGGCTAAACTACAAACAAACAAATGAAGATGAAATGAATTTTGCAGGTAGCTAGTAAGTAACGTGGGGGTGAAGGCTAGGGCTGAATAGAAGGTGACGGTGGAGGAGCAACTGGCCAGTCTCCCCACTGCCAAATGTACATTGCCGATTCATGGGTCACCGTTGCCCGCTGTCCGACCATCAAAACCCTCCCGCCCGGCCAACGCCCCCACTTGCTAGCTACCCTTACTTATAATTAAAAGTAAAAACCCTCTCTCTCTCTCGTTCTGCGTGAGAGAGACAGAGAAGCCACCAAAAAAAGAAAGGCAAAGACGAGAGGAGGAGACTCAGTAGGTGTGGCCCAACAGATTCCCGACGAATGGAGGGTTCGCCATTAACAAGTGTCGCTAAAGCTCTGCACATCTTCATCAGCAATATAATGGCCTTCTCATTATCTTCCTTCACTCTCTCTCTCTCTCTCCTTCTTTTTTACCTCGCCAGTTTCCCCTTTTGTATTCCCCTTTATTCTTTCTTTCTTCATCACCCTTCCCTCATCTTATGATCCTCTGTTCATATACATATATATAGAGAGAGAGAGAGATCGACAGACGACATAGATCGATATATGGGATCAAGAATTCGATGGAGGACCCTATAATTTAACTTCCTAATCATGCCTGCAATGCCATGATTTACTACGTACCATGTTACCTACAACATGTTGTTAATTTGCGTTCCAAATATACTGACTAAAGATTATGGTAATTAGACTTGATTTACTAGGGTAAAATCATATAGTCGTTCGAAGGTAGCAAAGAAGCGAATGCGCAGAGTTAGACTCCCAACAGAAGAATGCAGCCACGTGCTCGCCATGCAAAAGCCATGCACTTCTATTGTCAAACCATTTAATTTAATGAGTATATATATGCGGGGCCGGGGAATATATATTATATACCCACCACAAAGAAAAGTCAAATAACATTCATATTCGCTTCATGGTGGGCTGGTCCATGGGGCCCATGCTTGGGCTTTGTGTGCTGATCCGCATCAGCGAGGAACGAAAGTGCTAGGCCCAATGAGCCTATTTTCATGTATTGACTCACTCCAGCCTACCATGAATCATGACTACTACCAACTAGCGCTTAGGAAAGGAACGTCCTTGACATGGATACTCGGCTATCGACAAGTGGAAATCAGTTCAGATTCTTTATTGTTGGTTCAACTGTTTACATGAGATGACGACGTCTCTTTGCATCACCCTTTTGGTAGTTTGATTTCAGATTGTCGAAGCATTATGAGACAAGAGTGGAGATTCAAAACTTTCACACACAAAAAGAGAGGGAAACAAGCTAGCTGATGGCATGGTAAATTTGGGGCATATCATCACTTTTAAGACATTTTGGAAGCTGATATGGCAGGAATTCAATTTCGTCGAGGAGTGGATTAATTTTGCTTATGTAATTGTTCTATTGTTTTTATAATTTTCCTATTGTACTTGATGGAGCTCAAATTAAAAAATTTAATTTGGCGAGAATTTTCCCATATACTCCCTAATCAACAACCCTCATCAATCACCTCGAGTTACTTAGCCCACCTTAGGGTCACTCTGGGCACCCCGGTGTTAATCACCTCTGACCACCTTGGGGTCATTCCGGCCACCTCGGCCAACCCAGGGTCAATTACCTGGGGTCACCTAGCCCACCTTGGGGTCGCTCCGACCACCTCGGGGTCAATCACCCTAGGCCACATTAGGGTCATTCCGCCCACCTCGGGGTCAACAAACTCGGGTCACTTTGGCCACCCCGGGGTCAATCACCTCGGGTCACCTAGCCCACCTTGGGGTCACTCTGACCACCCCGAGGTCCATTACCTCGGGCCACCTTCATTCCGACCACCTCAGGGTCAATAACCTCGTGTCACCTCGGCCACCCCGGGTCATCTTTGGATCATTTCGGCCACCCCCGGGGCCAATCACCTCAGTCACCTTGGGGTCATTTTGCATGCATATATTTTTTTCACTCAACCATTGCACTAAGGTTGACAAATCCTCTAATCATTGCACTTCATGCTTGAGGGAAAGTTGTCACTCAATCATTGCATTTAACATTTGACTGAAGTGTAATTATCCAACTATTACACTGGAGTTGATTAACGAGCCATTTCTCAACCATTGCACTACGATTTGGAAAAAGTTCAATACCTTACAACATCTGCAACATGAAAGCATCAATTTGTGCAACTACAATTGAATTAGCCAAAAACATTGAGCTTGTCTCTCATGGGACTCTATGATGTGTCAACCTCCTACGAATTGTGACATTGATAGATGAGATGCATCGACTATTATCATTGTCTCCATTTCCTCTTCACTGGAGTGGCAATAGCCAATGGCGGTGTGATCATATTTCGCCTTCGTCATCTCACCTATCGCCACTATATTGTCGTGGTCACATGACCATTGTGGCTCTATCACCACCTTGTGTGATTGACTCCCCCCACCAAATTGTACGTCGTCTTATAGATCATCATCATGATAATAGTATGTCTTACCCACATCAAAGTGTTCTCATTTGGGTGTTATCATCCCTATGGGTGCCACCCGACTGTCATAGACGTCATCATCAATGCCAAAATAAATGCATGTGAGAAGCAAAAGTAATCTTAGTGGAATCGTCAGACAATGAGAATCGTAAATGGCTAGAATGACAACGAGAATGATGAAAAACTAGATGAAATATCGAATACAATGTCAGAGATCTAACAAGAATCGTATATGGTATAACCCATATTAAGGTTTAGTCGATGCCAAGATTGGTCCATTCGCTCAAGGCATGAACAAAATTTGTTCATTCTCTCTATTCATAAACAACATTGTTTCATTATTTTCATTCAAATGGACCAACATTGATCTAATACTAATTCAAATCCTCTTCACTTAACACGCTATGATTGGTTTGTTCCACACATACATGACCCATAATTAGTTAATCCTCTATCGGCTTGACTCCACCCTTCAAATTCAATGAGCCAAAATTGGTTTGATGTTTTACGTACATATCACAAGATCCAAGAAAATTCCAGAGAGCCCAAGAAGAATGTGATATTCGCTGCAAAATCTCCCTCGTTCAATTTTACGACTACAAAGGGGGCAACAGATGGACCCCAAATTAAAAAATTTAATTTGGCAAAAAAATTCCCAGATAGTCCCTACTCAACAACCATCATTAATCACCTCGAGTTACTTAGCGCACCTTGGGGTCACTCCGAGCACCCCAGGGTCAATCACATCTAGCCACCTTGGGGTCAATTACCTCGAGTCACCCCGAGGTCAATCACCTCGGGTCACCTAGCCCACCTTAGGGTTACTTATCCACCCCCGGGTCAATCACCCCAGGCCACCTTGGGATCATTCTGGTCACTTTACGGTCAACGACCTCGGGTCAACTCGGCCACCCTGGGGTCACTCTGACCACCCCGGGTCAATCACCCGGGTCACCTTGGGGTCATTCCAACAACCCTGGGGTCAATCACCTCGGGTTGCCTAGCCCATCTTGGGGTCTCTGGCCACCTCAAGGTCAATCACCTCGGGTTACCTAGCCCATCTTGGGGTCACTCTAGCCACCTCGAGGTCAATCACCCCAGGCCACCTTGGGGTCCATAATCTCGGGTCACCTCGGCCGCCCCCGGTCACCTTTGGGTCATTCTGGCCACCCTGGGGTCAATCACCTCAGTCACCTTGGGGTCACTCTAGTCACCCCCGGGTCACCTCAACCACCTTCGGCTCACTCCGCCCACCCTAGGTCTCTCAGCACCCTTGGACACGTACCCGCATCACGTATCCCCTCTCCACACCATCAAGTGCCAGAGGAAGACACGCGACATCGGGACAAAAAGTTAGTCAGACGAAGTCAAGGGTGTCTTTTTCCAAAAATTTCACAGAAGCATAAGGTACCCCCTTCATGCTTGCCTTGAGGCCTCTATAAAAGGCCACTTCATTTCCAGATGTGGTAAGAAAAAAATCTCCTTGCCTAGACTCGTGAACTCTCGTTATGATTAACCCATATATTCATTCTAAACTACATTCCCTCAATTTTCTTTTCGAGGTTATTACTCTTCCCTCAACCCACTCACTAACTTGCGCAGCGGAGAGTGTCCCCGCCGATATCGACCGACAGACCATTTTTGCATAATACGACCGGAGCTGACATCACGAGAGAAATTCAGGGTGAAAGGTGGCGGTCGACTGACTCTGGTGGCCAATATAAAAAAACTAGACATCGATTACAACCCCGACTAAAAAAGAAAGAGTTCGTGGAATATTCCAAAACTATGAAATATAGAAAAATCTTAAGCTTGATAAACAAGTAACAGTGTTTTATTATCTTTACCAATGGTCATCTCACTCAAACTATCAACTTGATTAAATCAATTATATAAGTTCACCTAACATGTAAAATGGGAAGATTTTTTTTGCTCTATCTGACAAAATGTATACTTTTAGACAATGAAATAATTTGACTAATACAAACTTTCTATTTTTTTTGTTGAATAATGCTTTCAATACAATCAACATAATTCTGTGAAGATAAAAATATGAGGTTTTGTTATCCAATCTCGATTTTCTCCCACGCGCCATCAGGTGTGCGAATTCATTTTCATTTCCATATAATCCCCAAAAGGTTCATTTTACCTCCCTCATCTCGACTGCTCGTCTTGTAATCTCCTCCATTGTTTTAATCTCCATTACCGAGCTCCCTTCCCTATCCAACTTCAAAATTAGAGTCGGGCAATATGAGAAACACAACCATCAATACATACTAAACTCGAAATGAAAATTACGTTGAGAACTCTTAAAATGCAATTTTTTAGAAGTTATTTTTTTTTTAATTAGGGGATATACTTGTTAAGTTATACTTTCCGGCTAAACCCTAGAATCCGAGTTCTCGTGCGGAAATTCCCAAATATAAACCCCCAACTCCTCAGCTCCCGAAGAGAGCAGCAAGAATCCAACCAACAATGGCGGAAGTCAAAGAAGCTAGCGAGCCCACATTACCCGCCAAAAGGAAGCAATTCGATCCCCTAATCCCAGATAAAGACGAACTGGATCAACCTAACAAGACACAGAAGACTCAATCTTCCAATAGCAACCACGGTGAATTGTCGCCCACCGAGGCAGAAAACGCCTCCGGCAACGACGGCGGTCAGGATTTCGCGCCAATTTTCTCAATTCGCGAGGAGGAGGGTGCAGGAAAAGCTGACGAAATCAATGGAATTGAGGTCGACAAAGAAGAAGAAGACGAGGAGGAGGAGAATGAAGAAGCTGCGGTGGTGGATAGAAAGGGGAAAGGGATAATGATTGAGGAGGAAGAGGAGGATAGCGATAGCGATGATGATGACGATGATTCGAGTGATGACGACGACGGGAGTGAGAATGGAGGAGGCGATGATGACAGTGAGCTAGAGGATGATCCGTTGGCGGAGGTTGATTTGGATAACATTCTTCCGTCGAGGACGCGGCGGCGTGGTGTGCAGCCTGGCTTCTACATCGCTAATGCTCCAGGGATTGCCGACGAGGACGATAGCGATGATAGTGACGCATGATTGGAAAGGCAAGGTTAGTAGTCGAGGAATAGCTTTTGAGTGGCTACTGAATTTGGGAGGAGAGTTAGTGATTAGTTCCAATGACTTCATTCTGTGATAATAGAAGCTATTTATGGTTTAATTCAAGTCAATGTTGTAACTTTCGGTTAGCTATAGCACCTATTGGGTTTATCAATTGAACCATGCATTTCCTGTTAGAGCAGGGTTTCTTTTTCCATCTGCAGTTTTTTTTTACTGAATGTGTTTCTTGCCAAGGCAGAGCAACACCTGTGGCTGTATGGATAAGGTGATTTTGCCTGATTGCTATCTATGCTCCAGGCCTCCTGAAGATCTGTATTGGTTTTATTTAGGAACAAGTGAGCAATGATCTTAAGTTATAGTACAAATCACATGATGCACTACCTTTTGTAGCTTCAAAGCAAAGCCAAACTCGCTATGCTTTCCCTCATTAAATGTATTGGAGATAAATGCCTAGAACAGAATGGGTCTGATACTGAAACCTGATAATGCATCTGGCCCTGCTTTATCATAATTCATGACTAGTATTTGGAGTCCTCTGAGGGGATTTGCTTCAATGGGTTCTTTTATAGCTATGACAGGTTTACGTTCTGACGTTGACAGTGAGCTGAGGCAGTTCATGCTCTTGTGGAATGTGGAGAAACAATACATGCAGCGAATACTGACGTGCACCTGCTCTGTGAAGAGTAATATTTATCGAGTTTACTCAAATTGAATTTTAAGCCAAGTAACTGTCTACTTGCTGGTATATCTTGTTTCAGACATTCTGGTGGGTTTTATACTAGTGCTCTATCTTGATGCATATGGTTGAAAAGGTTCTTTAGTTTCTGCTTGAGAATCTTCTTTGCCGCTTGTGACCGATTTTGTATCGTGGAGGATTCTCTTCCCTGGGGTGCTGCTGGGTTAGCTTAGAAAGCAGGTCTTCTTCTGCATATGACACAAGATACTTTATGTCTACTTATATGGTGTGTTGTTTCTACCCTGAAATACTTATCTGCACTTACTGTGATGGATCTAACTGCCTCTAGAATAACTATAGGCCTAGTTAAGATCTCTCAGTTCATTTCTATAGAAACATGAGAATCATGTTCTTAAGTTGTTGCATGACTCACATTTTGCCCTTTGCGATACCCCACCCTGTGAAGCGGAAGCAGAATTTATTTGGTTTTCCCTCATTAATTGTGTTGGAGATAGCGTGGAGATTACACACCGTGGGAAAATGTCCAATAGTACTAGAGGGATTTCCCAAAGCAGTCTCCAAGTGAACCCCGATAATGTATGGTTCACTCCTCTATTTGAATTAATGATTTGTTGGTGAAGTCCTCTGAGGGATGGGTTTAGTATGATACTATGATGTGACTCTGAAAGTTAACAGTGAGACGAGGCATTCAAGCATTTGTGGAGAAATGATACATGCAGGTTATATGATTATGGCTATGTCTTGTAACCACCTACTTGCCTATATATGTGTGTCTGTTTCAGACATCTTGGCCTTTTGTTCTTGTGCTCATCCGTTTCTGATGGTCAGCAAGGTTGGTTACGTTCTGTTCGGGGAATACTGGATGGTGGAGCTTGTGATTGTTCTGTCTTGGAGGACAACAGATCTCAATATGCTGACTTGGTTAACTTGAAATGTAGGTTTTTTCTGCATAGACAGATTGGTCAAGTCTTTGCTGGTTCATATGTCTTGAAATTAGTGTTGAATGAAGTAGGGTTGGTGTCTGTTACATGATCGTGATGGTTGGTCTCTACATTGAAATTCTACCTACACTCCTGGAAATGGTTGCATTTGCAACCCTTCAACTATCTCTAGATTGCTTGAGAATATTGTAACAATGTACTTTCTTGTCTAGCTTTAACTAGTTTCCTTGTATTCTTCCTTTTGTTCCCAATGTTATGTGATCCTGTAATCTCTGCCGAACACCATTTTGGAGTGTTGTTTGTGGTATACAGATGAGGGGAATGCCTGTTGGGATCTGCATTATGGAGTTGTCTTCTAGTTCGTGGCCCACTTGCTGTAAAGACGTCTTGAATCCATACATCTGGCTTCCAAGCTAACTTCATATCTCTCTTGTTGGCGGTGAATGTGAGTGTATGAGTAACACTGAACGAGTTAGTCTAGTACTGATTTTTTTGTTAAGAAGTTCAAACTTAACTGTTAATCTGAGAAATGAGATTGCTTTGCTTAGAGGGTTAGAGGCCTCCATAGAAACCCTGCCTTCAATAGCAAGCTTGTGGGGAATTTTGTTATGTATCAGCAAAGCACTTACATTACGTGGGCTGTAGACTGCTGCAACCTCATTGGTTTGTGCTTGGTTCCCCATCATACTAATTGCATAATTTAGAGTTCATTGTAGACTTGCACTCTTGTGAGGGCTTAGGGTATTGTTATGGTAAGTTGTTGTTGGCTTGGCTTGAAGCTGTTTCTCCTACGCATGATTCGTGTAGCAATGGGCATTTATTTGCTTGTGGAGTGTAGGAGCATTCGTTACTGTTGGAATTGGAATAGTTATGATGAAGATTCTAGGGTAACAGAATGTTGTGCAATGTTTAAAGATTGGAGGGAGGGTGCCTGCGTCCAATTCATGATGAGATGGGCCACATTTCTATCTAATCTTTGCCTCTGTTATGGTCAGGAGTACCTCTCTTTTAAAGTGTGTTAAAGAATGTCACTTTTGTAGCAAGTCAGCACAGCCCCAATTATTATTGGGGCCCCCCAGCTTTGCAGAATTAATTACAGAGCTCTGGGTAGAGATAGTAAGCACACTGGGACTGAATCTTTGCTTGCTGCCTTCATTCAGTAATGTAAGCAAATATTCTAGCTAATGAACAAAGTTCAACCCTTTTCATTTCCTTTTTCTTGCAGCGAAGCGAAGGTCCTGCTGTGCTGGGTATGGACCAGCTGACATAAGCTTGAACGAATGAAGATATATAATACATGCAATCGCATATGGTAGGTTTGGCATCTCTCTCTCTCTCTCTCTCTCTCTCTCTCTCTCTGTCTCTGTGTTTTGTGTCTTTTACAAAAGGTGGGAAGGGTGACATCAATAGGACCAGAATTGTGGTCCTTTTGCTTGGTCTCGGTTTCTCCCTTCTTTTGATTTTTCACATCTCTCTTCCTCTGCTCTCCTCTGCTTTTGTCCCTGTAGCTGTAGGACTGTGGGATGGAGTCTCAAAAGTTGGTGGTGGGACAAAAGACTTCGTTGGACCATCCGAAAATCTGAATCAATTAATTTAAAGACATCTTATGTTTTCTTTTCTTTGATCCATCTTCAAAATAAAATTTAAAAAAGAGTCTCTCTCTCTCTCTAATAAACTCTAACAAAATGGGATATGTGGATGTGGGCATAACTTGGAATAGGACCATACCCTTCAAGCCACCGCCACCATGGGAATTGGGAAGGGAGGGAATAGGTCATGCTTTTGTTATCAAGTTATGATGCCTGGCCGCATGCCCACCTTCCCCAAAGGGCTCACCTTTCTTACTATGTTTCCCTTACCTCCAATGCCATCCATAGTAAGGAAGCCCTGAGTTCTTGCATAACATGAATCTGCCGTTTACATATTGAACATTGGGGATTTAAGGAAGGAAAAGATGAGGGGAATTTGTTTGGACTAGAGACTGATAGCTTGTGGTCATGTTCTTTGAGGGTTTTTTGGATTATAGAAATGGAGAGAGTTTCAGAAAATGGTGTGAGAGAGTTAAGAGAATATGTAGGGTTTGGATGGAGTTTGGATGGAGTATTTGTATGAGTTATTTGGGTTCAAATAACTCACAATGAGTTATTTGGACGCAAATAACTCGTTTGGCAGCGTTTTACTGAAATGAGTTATTTGGACAGTGAGTTTTTACAAATAACTCAAAACGAGTTATTTGAAATAACTTATACCCATGTGTTATTTCGAAATAACTCGTTTTATCACTCTGCTTTTACCAAATACCACATGTCAAATACCACATTTGCATGGTTCAACCAAATGAGATACTTTATTTCAATTACCACTGAAATAACACTCAAATACTACATGAAGAATAAATGAGTTATTTGACTATACAAATACCACATTGACAATTAACCCATCCAAACGACCCGTAGTTTTTATCTAAATATCTCTCTCACTCAGCCACAGTCCTGCTCGAGCTCGATGCTCTTTCACATGGCACCAATTCTAGCAAATTATGGGATATGAGCTTAAAATGAAGATGGAAGTGGTGATGAGTCATGATCTTTTCTTTCTTTCTTTTATCCCTCCCCTTTTGCTTGTGAATTAGGGGTGTTCAAATGGTTACCATGGTTATAACCAAATCAAATAAGGCTAAATTCTATTAATCATGGAATACAATATCATAACCAAACCGTCCAAACTAATACAACAACCAAATTAACCAAACTAAAATTTAATCGGTTTGGTTAATTGGTTAACCAGATTAACCAATATAAAATCACATTATCATTGACGATGAAAATTTTCTGGTTAATGCAACAATTCGCAATTTATATAATGAATAAAACATAACAATCAACACATAGTTATAGTTGACTCTTAACAAAAATACATGCAACTAAGACAATTATCTTACGATTAGTATAGAAGTATTCACCTAACAAAAAATTATGACAATGGTATGGGTTAATGAATTGTTGTGTTTGTGTAAATTGACTTAGTCTCTTAGCAATTATCATAGGCTGGAAATGACCTTCGTTTCAAGTTTTCATTCATATAATGTATGAAATTTATCTAAATTAGGCGTCCATATGTTGTGGTCTAGACTTTACATATACAAATATACAATATATGAGCAATATTGAGCTTTATATTTTATGAGTCTAAAAGGGATGAACATTAACTCTTGAGTGGTTATGCAAAGTATTATGTGTATATAATATATGTTAGATATATAACTAATTACTTAATTGGTTAATTTGGTTTGACTGGTTATGAGTGTCTGAAACCAAATCAAACCACCTAAACCAAACAAGCTAAAAACTTTAACCAAACCAATTATCCAAATTAACCACACCAAATTATCCAAATAGTACCGATTAAAATGGTTACCACGATAACCAAACCGTTTGAACACTCCTACTGTGAATGTCATTGCGTACGTGTTTGGTGTTATTTTCTTTCAAACTAGCTGTTAATACTCAATAGTAATGACACGAGGATTTTATAGAGGGGATATATATAAAAATTCGCATTTGCCCATAAGAATGAATCAAGGCTAGAGGTGGATCCTAATACGCCATGATCACTTTTGTTCAACATTTTGTAAATATTTACAATTCTAAATAAAAATTAAAGGTGATTGTAGCTCCTACTGGATCAGCTCCGACATTGTGACATTCTAAGCAATGCAGTATTATCCCAGGGTATTGATAAAATACGTGAAGTAATTTAGTAGTGTATAGATAATAAATGATAGGGTAATACCACTACAACACCCGAACTATCCGAAAAATGCCACTTGTGTCCTATTTTATTCAATATTCCATTCATATCCTGACGTATGATATTTTGTGACATTTGTATCCTGACATTTTCGTTGACCGTTAAAGAAAACAGTTGACTAGACGGTAGTCAAAGTGATGGTTGACTTTTGATGATGTGGCAAAAATCAAACAACCACATAGACACCATCTCATTGCCACATGGATTATTTTTAATAAAATTAAGTTAAAATATATAAAAATATAATATAATATATAAAAATAAAAAAATTAAATTTTGCTTCAACTTATCTTCCTCCATCGTGGACATCATCTACCACCCCCACCACCATGACTTCACCATCTCCGTCGATACATCATCATCGTCAAGAACGAGGCACGCCGAGCTTCGACTACCGGCCAACTCCGGCAAAGGCTCCAAAGCCTCTGACATCTACCAAATCACGACGCGCTGCCGCCGCCCTCACCCTCTCCGCCCTCTTCATTCTTTCTTCTTCTTTCCGGTGGACAAGGGAAAGGTGGGCAAGATGGACGGCGCGAGAGATTGCACAATTGATGGCGGGATAATACTGCAAGATCCATATTGGCAAAGCAACTCCCGTCGATGATTCAAATTCAAGGAGATCCACATTCTGAAAATCAGGATATCCGCATTCTAGGGTTTCTTAATGGACAATATTTAGACCTCAACGCATTCCTTCATTTGCCTGTGTAGGGAGAAATTAATTAGGAATTAATAAATTGGGTGGTGGACCTCTGCGCATCCGGCTTTAGAGTAGCTACGCCGGAGAAGTCCAACAGATCGAATTGGAAAAAGGTGTTGAGTTGCCCGCTTTAGACTCCGGGTTGCTGGCTCATCGGAGGGGAAGCTGTAGGGTCGGGTTGCAGTCGCCAACAGCCTGCCTCTCGGCCTCCAGCAATAAGACACTGCCGAACTCACTCTCCGCCGCTCTCTCCGATTTCCCCTCTGTCCTCTCTCTCTCTCTCTCTCTCTCTCTCTCTCTCTCTCTCTCTCTCTCTCTCTCTCTCTCTCTCTCTCTCTCTCTCTCTCTCTCTCTCTCTCTCTCTCTCTCTCTCTCTCTCGTCGGAATTCGAAACAATCGACGGGAGAAAAGGAAGGATAAGATTGGGGTTTGGGGTTTAGCGGAGTAGCAACAAGTGCCGGAAAGGGTGAATGGGAAGAGGCAAGAGGAGGCAAGAAATTTCCGGTACGGTAATGGTGGTGATGTCGTTGTTGAGCGGAGTAGCCGGGAAGGGTGAACGGGGGAGAAAGGGCTAACGGGATGAATGGTGGAGATCGAACGTTTTTATTTTTGATTTTCATTGTTTTTTATTTTAATTATTTTATTAAATAAAAAATAAATTAAATTCCAGGTCATTTGCCACATCAACGCTGACTAGACTTTCTATTAAAAATTAACGGTCAAAATGAGTCAACTTTAACGTAAAAATAGTTCAGGACATAAATGGAATATTTGATACAATATGACACAAGTGGCATTTTTGCAATAGTTCGGGTGTTATAGTGGTATTAGCCCTAAATAATAATAAATTATAGCTTAATAGTCTACACGAACATATTTATTGAAAAGGGAAGTATGATATTTTTTTAACTAAGCCAACAAATTGTATTCTTTGTCTTATTGATTTTTTATTTCCAATTTCCAACAAACATTGTTATTCCAATTGGTTAGTTTGTTATATGATTCAAGTTATTAATGTGTTGAACTCAGTTGAAAGAAGTTTCCGATTAATAAAGGTGCAAGATGGTGAACACAAATTACCATGATTTGAACAAAATATTAGATTAGAAAGGAGAGAGGAGAGAGAATGATAAATGAAGATATTATCTTTGCGTTTTCAACCTTGTTCTTCTTCTTTAGTCCTACCCTTTCACTATCAATTATGTGTTGGTGTTCATCTTCTTCTAGTTGGTGTTATTATTGTTAGAGGATTTAGCAAATGTAATGTAATTATTATATAAGGGGCCAAGGGCGGGGCCCAAAATTTAATATTGGATTTGTGGCCGACTTTTTACCCTAACCAGTACCATTAAGTCATTAACCACTCCCGTCTTTCAGAAATCAAACAAAAGGACTTTGTTTTTTTCCTTTCTTTTTAATTTCTTATTGAATATGTTCTGATTCAAATGCCGTTTATGTTTAAAAAACATGGTTAATGAGAATTATAGTCCTTGTAATTTGTTCTTTTAACATGATCTCCTATGTTTGTACTATGTTATGTATTCGTTTTAACATCATTCATCCCTACTTAAAAATTTTGTAAAATGAAAATACAAAAAAGTAAAGAGCTACATTCTTTTACAATTGAGTTTAATCGTGGTTAATAAGCACACTCTTAAAAATGGATATGCAAAATATTAAGAATCTTTTCTCTCAAACTAGGTACAATATGGACCAAATGATAAATCAAACGTAAGATACTGAAAAAAAAAAAAAGAATACAAGAGTCTTATTAAAGTTCAAAATATGAATTTTATCTCACACATGAGATATCATATAACCCATTAAACATGTGTTTGTTAAGCATTGAATCGATAATACAAACACTATCCGATTTCTCAAAATTATGTTGTTTAAAAGGTATTTGTTGAAACAACATATTATTTGGACTAGAACAACAATTAACCTTCTAAACTGTGTATATATATGCAAATGGATTGTGGTGGGAAGGTGCGTGGCTTCCTCTTTTTAACGTCGTTTGCTAGTTAGTCGCAGCTTTTGCTTACTAATTAACAATTTAATTATTATTGGGGTGAGAGCGAGCAATTTGATTATTGGGTTCTTTGTGGCAGCCAAGTTATAGCAGCAGCAGCAGTTGCTGCCCTCTTTTTATCTTGTGATTAATGTGTATTATAATCGTGATTATTGATGTGAAGACAAAATTTGCCAGCTTAGAAACACTTCCCACCGCACTCTTTCTTTCTTCCTATAAATACTATTGTTATTGTTTATAAAAAAAGACTTTGCTATGGTGATATGCATGTCACCGTAATATAGAATTTTCGGTCGATCTAATATAGGATTAGATCGATCTAATATGGTGTTTCAGTTTTGTGAGATTCAACGATGCGGTTGACCTTCTATAGCAAATGGTCGACCTCTTTGGAAAGCGAAAAAATGAAAGGTCGACCCAAATACCTCATAGGCAGACCATTTTGCACTTAATAGGTCGACCGCATAAGTACGAGGTAGACCGCGTGCACACCGTATCCGTATTGGATAAAGATTCCAATACCAGAAAGGTAACCCTAACTTATCTACCACTTAATTCGACTCATTCACGTCCTAAATATCTATAAATATGAATATATGTCACCTTCACTGCCGCTGAAACTCTGAATTAACTTTTTTTTTATAGGGTTAGAGCCTTTGTGAAGAAGATCCTTTGCGTTTGCTGTTGTACGTGTTGCAAGAGGTCGACCACGTCGAAGGTGAGGTCGACCTAATGTAGCTATCGACCTAATGAATTTATCAAAAAAGACGCATGACATAGGTTGATTTTCCTGTATTTGGTCGACCTCGTATCTGATTAGGTCGACCGCGAAACCAACACTCTTGATCTTCATTTTACGTCAAATGGTAATGGATAAATGGATACAACACTTCTCTTCTATCTGGTCGACCTCTTTCTGTAAATGGTCGACCATTTTATTAATGACCGCCATCAAGTGGTCGACCGTAAACATTTTGCTTCTGACACCAATGAAAAGGGCGACCGATGTTTTATTGTGGTCGACCAACAATAACAACTTAAACTACAAACGGTCGACCACTACGTTTTAAAGGTCAACCGTGATAAGTTATCAGGGTGCCCACATTAGTGTATTTGGTCGACCTCTGTTAGAATTAGCTCAATCTAAAAATGTATTAAAAATGTATTCTTAGGATATTTCTTTTTAAATTTTGGGTTTTGGTCTTAGGGATAGGTAGAGGGGTTGTTATTTAGAACATGTGCTCTCAATTTCATTTGCCTCTCCATTATCTAATGAGTAATGACTCATCAAGCTTGCCATTTCCACAAGTAATACTAACAAAATATGTCATGTGGAGTCAATTGTTGTGGGAAGTAAAGTATTCAATCCTTTATAATATCCCCAAGAAGGAAATTCATAACATAAAGTAAAGAACTAATGAGATGTGGTTTTACAAACTTTGTAATCGTATTTATCTATTGACTAGCCTAGCCATTAATCTTAGCTCTTTTGATTTGCTATCCATTTATTTATATTTTCTAATTGTAATTGTTTTTTTTTCACGATCAATTAACTATTCATCGACTAATCTTGATTAAAACTGAACGAAAATATCACACAACCATAATACGTTTGATCACATGGTATAAAAGGGTTTGGTGAACTCCACGCATTGTAGACTTTCCACAAGGGGAAAAAGGAACACAACAAATTGAGGGAGGAACCGTGAGTAAATTGGGGGGTTGGCTTACTCACCTTTATTATTTGCCCGTCATTGGAGAATGGAGAATGATATGGCTAGCTGCTGAGAACTTATTGGTTACTCTTGTTGTTGATAATTACCAAACAACATCCTATATATATATAGAGGTTGGAAGGGGTAATTTAAGTATGGAGTTTTATAAGAAGGTGCAAGCACTATCGTTAATATACCGTTTGGTATAAATGAATTTCATAAATTTTTAGGAATTCATTTTGAAATGAAATATTTTTGTGTTTGTTATTTAAAAGAATTCATTTTCAATTCTAAATTTTGAATTCTACGGAATTGGAACTAGTTATAGCAATTCCGAGGAATTGAGATGGAATTTTCAAATGAATTCTACAAGTATTTACCAATTATTATAAAAGGACATAATTATTCTCATTTATTAACAAAATTACTTCTACATATATTATTTGGCATCAATTCATGCAACATGAGGAACGCCGACAATAATTTAATTGTAACGCTAATCTCATATACCAAACACAGGAATTCAATTGACGATGAATTCTACACAGGAATTCATTTTAAAAAGAAATGAATTCTAGATTCATTTGGTAAAAAACGGTGTGTAAATGGTTGATTATGCTTTTTGTTGGATACTAACTAATTAGTAAAGTATATTTAGATGACTATTTGTCAATAGGTTTGTTACTTTTTGCTAAATCATTTGATTATCAGTTTACATGCATATTTTTTACTAGAATTCTCACTCGTTAAATTTTCAAACTTTTGTACAAGATAATATAATATTTATCATGTATCACTTAACTACACAACATGGAATAATACATAAGAGATGTTGGCGAGTAGATAAATCTAACATATTTTTGCTGATAAATCTAATATATTAACCAGCTCAATTGTACACTTATCCATAACATAAATTAGTAATTATTTTAAAAGGTAACTTGTTGAAGTTTACTTGTGTTAAGTTGAGAAGACAAAAGGGTAATTATCCATACCCATTGACAAAATTGACACATATCATATTCGTATGTATATAGATCATTAATATCCCAATATAATCTATCAAACCAACCAATTAACTTAGCAGAAAGATAAGTGGTCGGCAAAAGCAAAAGGGAAAACAACAAACGGCAATGGGGAAATGAAAGGGAAAGAAGGTAAGACTATCTCCAATCCAAGCATGCAAATTTGGAGAAAGGGAGGTTTTTGGCTTTTTTCATCTCCAACCCACCAATTATTTGGCTTGCAAATTTGGAGAAGTGGACTGGGGGGTGGATAGATAGAAGCTCATATGGAGAAATGCAAGGAGAAAGTGGGGGACCAACCATGGAACAAAAGCCCACACGCTGGGCCCCTCCACTTTCCAACATCTTCTTTTTCTTTTTCTTTTTTAACTTTCTTAATTTTTGATTGGTAGGTTATGAGTTGGGAAGGCAAATTTAGAAGGTTTAGGGTTGGAGCAAAAAAGTATTTTTGGAAGGTAAAAATGCATATTTGAGAGCTTGAGAGGCTAAATATAACCTTTTGGGTTGGAGTTAGTCTAAGGAAGGGAGAAAGAAAGGAAGAGCCTCTTTCTTCGTTCAAAATACAAAGACTAAGCATGCAGGGCGTAAATTAAAGCAGGGTAACTACGTACTAGCTAGTTTTCACCGATCGAGTTACTTATTCCCTCCTTCATCGATCAAATTAACTTCCACCCTCTCTTTGTTCGTTAACAAGGGCTTATATTATGTAAGTAGTAGAGAGATGATGATCTTATTCCCGATAAATCTGTGTGGGAGAGAGCGAGGGAGGGCAGAGTGTGCAGAGAGTGTGATGAGTGATCAATTGATGACGATGCACATTGTGTAGTGTGGTATCAGTAGTGGTAAAATAAATAAGACATTTGGGATGTGATGAGCCATGTAAAAGAAGGGCTAATAGTTACCATTGCCAACGTCAGCATGAAGAGATGGGTGTCTACTTAATTATGTACTTCAATATGCTCTGAATACGTACAATGACACATTGAACCAAATGTACGTAGGGTTGTTGCATTACAACTATCCGTTATAATGATCAAAGTGTAATTAGGAATTACTCAACATGTAAAAAACAAGTAATATGTTAGCACTTAATAAAGATGTATGCATAGGAAATTATAAAAAATTTATTCGTTGTGCATCAATCAATCATACATTCACGTTGACTGTTATTGCTATATATTAATTTTAACACATATATTTTGACCAATATTCGCATGTCAGATAAAAAAATATGTAATGAATCTTAACTAATTTGTTTAGAGATAATTTGATTAAGAAAAAAGTAGGGAAATGTACTATAAGAGCAAAGTGAAGGATTTGGATGATTTTCTCATATGAGATCTCAAAGTCTCATCACCTCATCATAACATGCATAATAAAAAGTAGATAGACTGTCTTTACCTTCTACCCTCTTACCTTATTTTTGTTGTTTGGTCAGCTTTCCGTGGTGCCAAAAATGTAAAAAATAGAAGAAGAAAAAGAATAGGAAGGAAATTGGGAAACAATAATCAAGCCTCTCCTCTCCACCTACCTATACTAATTAGTCAACCCCCCACAAATCATGTATGACTAATGTGGATTTCATCCTATAATCCATTTAAGTAGTGCTTTCATCTTAAAATAGTATATTATATTAACAAGTTATCGTTCATTTAATATACACGTAATATATTAGAATTATTGGAAAAATTGTAATAATTGTAATTCTATAAGGATAGCTGTATATAAATGATAAATAAAAATGTTCAATGATGATCAAACTTTATATATATGCTCCCATCAACAATCAAAATTACATAAAAAGAAGACATTTTTTAATACATCAAGTAAATGTAAAAATTAAATTAAATTAACCAATGATTAACCTCTTACTTTCACTTATTAGAATTTATGAGAAACGATGCTTCTCTTTCATTCCCCCCCTTTTCCCCACTAGTGCAATCATACACGAAACAGTGTCATCATTAGTATATTTATATGTTTATCCACATCTACCACATAAATATAAGTAGAAAAGAGTTAACAGAGCATCTCCTTCCAAGCAAGCAAAAACAAAAGAAAAAGAAGAAGATGAAAGCCCATAATTGTTAACAGATCTATACAGTATACAGTAGTACAATACTGTCATACAGTACTAACGGGTCAATTACCTAACTGTGATCATATAGTGGGTTTACTAACAAACCAGTAACTCAACTTTGAATTTTAATGAATTTGTTAATATCATTCGCAATAACATGCATAACAATCATTATGTTCGTCTCAATCAAGTCATTATATTAGAATAGTCTATATGAACGTGTCAAAATGTATTTAAATTAATATGTTTAAGGCCCATACAAATCCCCTAATTATCTACCAGATAGTCGGATGATAGGATCATAAGAAAATAATATGATTTGTAATGAAATTTTCGTAATGTGTTTAGTTCAGATTGAGTATAATCATAAATTAAACCGTCTATATAAGTTAGTTAAATCTTCATGACATATTTACATAGTATATTTTGTTATCATGCTAATATAGACAGTGAATGATAATGAATTTTTTGTTAGCATAATAAGTTAATAACGCTATTATATTCGTGTTATTTAAAACTTCACCGGAAAATACGTAAAAAAATCAAAGATAATGTACCAATTCTTCAGTGTAAATTGTACGAGGATTAAACTGAGAAAATTCACTAGTGACAAGGGCTAGCGTGTCAAACGACGGCGTATCGCAGTGCTGAAAAGAAAAGAGGCGGCCCCTCTCTCTCAAAGGCCAAAAGCCCACATGAGGTTGTCGAAGATTGAGGCAGCGAGTGGCATGACACGCGCGTCCATCCCGCGGGTAAGATTAAAAGAAAAAGAAAAGGAGGGAAAGGGCCAAAAAATCTTATCTTCAAAGGTGGCACCTCACGTAAATACTTGTGCCAGCGGATGTCATTTTTTCCCCCCTGACACCACCATTACCGCCAAGCAAGGGACACTGTGTGAAGAAGAGAGGGGGAAAAAAAGAAGAAGAGAAATTCAGGACCGGGAAAAAGAGGAAAATTAATATGAGTGTCTTGGGGCGAATCTAATCTCCTTTGAGAGAGGGTCTCTCTTTGGACTCTTCCCTTCTTCCTTCCTCCCGATTCGTTCATCCATGGCTAGCTCGCTAGATTTCCCTTGCCCCCCACCACCTGTAATGGCGTCGTCTCCTTGATTCCCAGATCCCATTTCTATTCGACTCTCTGCTTACCCTTCCTCCAACCAAAACCAAAAGATAGGAGAAAAAAATTCCTCCCTTTTTCCGCCCTTTTTTGTTGTACTAATAATCACTCTCTGATTCAGTCAATTATCATCCATCCATTTCGCAGAAAAGATTCCCCTTTCCCCCGAGTTAAAGATTTTCGACTTTCGCAACTCCATCCATCCCCCCACTTCGCTAATTCCAGCTTCCCCACCCCTTCTTATCAGATCTGTTTCTCTTTCGAGCTGAAATCTAGATCTGGGTCGAGTCCAGATTCGATGCCCGTCTGAAGGAGAGGATAGAGCGAGAGAGAGGATGAATTACTTCCCGGACGAGGTGTTGGAGCACATCTTCGATTTCGTGGGTTCCCACAAGGACAGGAACTCGGTGTCCCAGGTTTGTAAATTGTGGTATAGGATCGAGAGTTACAGCCGGCAGACGGTGTTCGTCGGGAACTGTTATGCGATTGGGCCGGAGAGGGTCGCGGAGAGATTCTCGGGGCTGAAATCGATTACCCTCAAGGGGAAGCCTCATTTTGCTGACTTCAATCTTGTCCCTCCGGACTGGGGAGGCTTCGTTTACCCATGGATCGAGGCTTTCGCTAGGAGCCGGGTCGGGCTGGAGGAACTCCGGCTGAAAAGGATGGTTGTTTCTGATGAAAGCTTGGAGTTACTGTCTAGGTCTTTCCCTAATTTCAAGTCTTTGGTTCTGGTGAGCTGTGAAGGGTTCACAACTGATGGGCTAGCAGCTGTTGCTGCTTATTGTAGGTAAGATAACGGAAAGATTTAAACTTTTCTCTCTCCCTCTCCTCTCTCTGATTTTGTCTCTTCTTATTCATTCTTGATGCAATCTAGCTACAGTATTTTTGCTGAACTAAGAATGAGCTCCTGGGATTGCTATTTTTGGTGAGATTTTTTTTCCAAATTGTGGCAATTGGTGAGAATGTCAGTTCAAGCAGGGCAGTTCTGTTCTCAGTTTGCTTCCAATCTAGCAAAGAAGCCTGCTTTTGGAAAGTAAGCTTGACTGGGAACATAGCTCAGCGTGGGTACTTTTTTGTTTCTTCTGGTGTTGTGTTGATGGCTAATGAATGGATGGATCTAGTTTGGTGATGCTCATTGTGATTACTGGCCTCCATTTGAGAAAGCTTTCACTTTTTTAATCCCTTAATTGCTGGCTTATGTTGTTTGCTATTCGTTTTGGCAAACTTGATGTGGGGAGTGCCGAAAATGAGTTACTTTTTATGAACTGATTTGGTTTCAAGTTGATAGGAATTGAAAAAGAGCAGAACTTGTCTGATGCGTCTTTGGTTGTAGATTGAGTGCCTAGTAACTAAAAATTGCAAGCTGTATTGTGACTGCTATGTTTTTCATTTTGTTGTCAAAACCCAGGCAACTGAAGGAGCTGGACTTGCAAGAAAATGATGTCGAGGATCACAGAGGGCATTGGCTCAGCTGCTTCCCTGAAAGCAGCACATCTCTTGTCTCACTCAATTTTGCGTGCCTCAAAGGAGATATTAATTTGCCTGCTCTCGAAAGGCTCGTAGCTAGATCCCCCAATTTGAAGAGCTTGAGGTTGAGCCGTGCAGTACCTCTTGATGTACTTCAGAGGATACTGATTCGAGCGCCCCAATTGTTGGATTTGGGAGTCGGCTCTTATCTTCATGATCCAGATTCCGAGAACTACAATAAACTTGTAACCGCCATTCAGAAGTGTAAATCTGTTAGGAGTCTGTCTGGGTTTCTGGATGTTGCTCCCCATTGCCTGTCCGCTTTCCACATTATCTGCCCTAACTTGACCTCCTTGAACTTGAGCTATGCCCCAGGAATTTATGACAACGAGCTCATAAAGCTCATCCGTCACTGCCACAAGCTCCAGCGCTTATGGGTATCGCTTTTTATTTTATTTTATATCTTTAAAGTTTTTGACTTTCTTGTGTACTGCTTTTTCTCTCTAGATGATGGATTGGAATTTCAATCCACTTGCGGGGATGTAACTGGCTTGAAATTGTTGAATGAAGTAATTGCTGAATTTTTTGCATGGCAGTCTGGGGATGCAGATGATCTTAAAGTTATTGGCATTTTAGTATATCTCTTCTAAATGATTATCTTCCTGCCTTCTTATTGCAGATACTAGATTGCATTGGTGATAAAGGGCTTGAAGTCGTAGCTTCTACCTGCAAAGACCTTGAGGAGTTACGTGTCTTTCCATCTGATCCCTATGTTGGACAAGCTGCTGTCACAGAGGAAGGCCTGGTCGCCATCTCAAGAGGCTGCCAGAAGCTCAACTCGATACTTTACTTCTGCCAACAGATGACCAATGCTGCACTCATAACAGTTGCCAAGAACTGCCCTAACTTTGTCCGGTTCAGGCTCTGCATCCTGGACCCCACGAAACCTGATGCAGTGACCCAGCAGCCGCTCGATGAAGGTTTCGGTGCAATAGTCCAAGCATGCAAGGGTCTGAAAAGATTGTCCCTTTCTGGTCTTCTGACCGACCAAGTATTTCTCTACATTGGGATGTATGCAGAGCAGCTGGAGATGCTGTCGATAGCCTTTGCAGGGGACAGCGACAAAGGGATGCAGTACGTGCTGAAGGGTTGCAAGAAGCTGAGAAAGCTGGAGATAAGGGACAGTCCCTTTGGTAATGCGGCACTTCTGATGGACGTGGCTAAGTACGAGACAATGCGATCCCTTTGGATGTCGTCCTGTGAGGTCACGCTGGGAGGGTGCAAGGCTCTAGCAAAGAGGATGCCCGGGTTAAATGTAGAGATTATAAATGAGAATGATCAGATGGAGTTTGTTGGTGGGTGCGATGATGATAGGCAGAAGGTGGAGAAGATGTATTTGTACCGTACTTTGGCCGGACAGAGGAGAGATGCTCCGGAGTTTGTGTGGACGTTGTAAGTTTCTGAGGTAAGCTCAATGAAGGTAAACTGATGGTGATGGATTGCTGCTGTACTTCGTTGTAGGCCGACTGATCGATAGCTATAATGGATGTTCTACACTTCTACTTATGTATGGTTTTTGAAGGGGTTCATGGTGGTGCGGTGGTGTTATTTGTTGCACTTTGGGTCTTAGTTTTGTAAGAGATTTGGATATGGGCTTCTAGCCTTCCTTTTCTTTATTGGTAATTCATAAAATGGAGTTGGTAATTCATAATATGTAGCGCGTCAGGATTATGCTGATTTGCGAGTTGTTGTATGATATAATTACAGCTTCAGCTTTAGTTCAGCCTCACTTGGTTTTAGGCCCTAGAGCTTTGTGATGTTTGGCTCACAATCCTTGTTCAGGTAGCATGAGATTGTAGGGCTGCAAATGAGTCGAGCTTCTCGCGAGTGGCTTGAGGTTTAGCTCGTTTACAAATGGGTCGAGTTTGAGCTATCTCGCTAGTGGTTTGAAGCTTAGCTCGTTTACAAGCGGGTCGAGTTTGAGCTACAGCTTGCGAAGCTTCTAGCTAGCTCGATTCGGTTGCTTGTTGAGCTAAACTCGTGAGCTGGCTCGTTTAGAGCTCATAAGATGTCTTAACATTGTGGCTAGATTCAATCTGTCTACCAACTTATCAGAGAATCGGTCTCCATCTTATGATTTGAATTTTGACAATTCACAATTCACAGGTTTGTTAAACTATATATTTTACTCGGGTTAATTACATGGTTGGTCACTGAGATTACAAAAATTGTTCAAGTTTGGTCACTCGAAATATTTAAATCCATTGGTGGTATTTCAGTTTACTGAAACCGTTTACGTTTGGTCACTCTCCGTCCAACTCCTTTAACTTTTGCTTACGTGGCAGCCAACTCTAAAAATTGACCGTTAAATGTGTGATGTGGCAATTTAAAACTAATAAAATTATTTTTTTTAAAATTACTCTATATGATGTTTAAGATGTTAAGTATGTAAGCAAATGTGTCTTTTAATTACGAAAAGAAATTATTATAGATTGATTCAATACTATATCATACAAATCTAAATATTTATTAACTAAATAGCTTGATACTAATAGAGTAGAACATGAGATTAGTTAATGTTGAACGTTTGATTATATTTTTTTTTTCAACATGACATCTATCACATGTATCATACATAACATACAAAATGAATGTATCAAACATGAATTAAGATTTTTGTAAAGAAGCCTAGCTCGAGCTCGACTCAGCTCTTTAATTAATGAGCTCGAGCTCGATTATTAACGAGCCAAGCTTAATCTGGGACAAAGCTCGGTTCGACGCAGCTCATTTGCAGGATGTATAGTACTAGTTAAGTCCTACTACCCAGTTAATCAGGTAAGATGCCGTTGCATCTCAAGTAATCAAGAGTCTTGACCCTTGTTTACATGAGACCCTCGATAGCTCTAACCAAATGTAACGTCAATCGCTAGTTCGTGGTAGATTGGCTGTCAATCTGATGAGTTAAGTCTTAGAAGAATGTCAAGGCGGCTTGATTGATGATAAATGAATAACTGATTCTTCAACTGCAGTAATCCAATTCCTCTACTATACATGTTCTAATTTGTGACAAGTTAGCTGACTGTTATATTGCTTTTGATATGCATTTGACCTCCACCCTGATGAAAAATTGCGATCTCCTGCTACTGCATGCATTGCTGAATGCTGATTGTAGAAATGGAAAGTGGTGAAGTTGAAAGATTTTTTTGCTGCCTACTCTGAACGTGTGCTCATGCTGGCTGTCCTGTTTATCTTTAACTGCTGCTGTCTTTGATTACATTAAATACAACATCCTAAGGTGCACAAGTTTTCATTCAATAAGGTTCATACAAATAATATCCGCTTACACCGGCACACAGCTAAATTGAAAATGGAAGCCGTTGAGCTGATCACCATCGTTGGAGCTAATTGAACATCAAAACTGGACACTGGAAACCATCCTTTGTATTCTCTTCTCAATCTCCGCGCACATGCACCAAAAAGGCTCTTGTAGTTCACTTAACTGATAAGCCGAGACTGCAAATCATACTGAAGATGCTGACTTGTGCCTGACGCATACCAGATCGTCCAACTTATTGCCATCCATCTTGTACAAAGATACATCCTCCATCTGGGCATAATGATCCCGTGCCTCTCGTCTAAGACTTTGAAACGACATCGTCTCCCACTTACTGTAGTTCGAATATTTCCTTACGTCACTCATGTCAGGAGATCCAGAGATAGGCCCGTTGTTGGCAGCATCTGCACTACCCCACACCTTGCATTTTCCAAACTGACCTAACCCTGCGATCTCCTCTCCAAGCTTCAACCGCATGGCTGCTGCATGTGCTCTGGATACCATTTCTCGGCTTGGGACATTGGACCAGTCTTGCTTCCTCTGAGCTCTCATGGGGGAGTGGATTCTAATGACCTGTGCACAACCAAAGACAAAACCTCTATCAAGATGCCGCCCAGGAGAAATGAATTGTACAAAGTGTGTAGAAGGATTAATTAGTCGTACACCAAGACATTCTAGGAGTTGGTAATATGCTCGTCCTTGAAGTGGATTATGCCCTTTACGTGGAGTAGAGAAGTATCTTGTCCTGCAAAAGTTAGCAGTTGCCATAAGCAACAAAGAAAACAAAGTAAAAGAAGGAAATATGCTGATGCTGATGCTGAGGTAAATGCACTCCAATTTTCAAGTTCTACACTTACAGCAAGAGGACTGCAAAGAAAATTGCAGAATCCAATACTCAGGCAAACAGATAAGTAATTGGGTAAATGATTATTCAGCTTACCATTCAGTGTAGCCAGGATCAACCGTGAAACCGTATATGTCAACAATTTCACACATTGAAAGTGCAAGTTCAATAGATTTCATCCCAGTTCCTTTAGCACCCCTGCGCAGCACGATCCCTTGGAAGAGATAAACAGGGTTCGGAATAGTCTGTAATGCACACAATTAAACATCAATACAACCACGTTGGAATGTGTGCAATGAAGTTCAGAGCAGGCAAGCAATGCCTAAAAGTTCTAACGATTCTTGAGATGAAATATTAAGGCGAGGCCTACTTCAAATGAATAGAAAAATGTTGATATGGTTACAATGGGAGTGGGAGACAATTCTAGGTTTCAAGGAATCCAAATGAATAGCAAATGGAGAAATCTGGTTTACACTTGATGTGTTTGTAGCTGAGCTCAAAATAGGGAGCTCGCTTCATTAACTGTCTGAAAACTACAATTTGGATTGTCATGTTAACCTTTATCAATGCATTGAAGTCCCTGTGGGCCATGCTTTTAATGATAAGCACCTCATCATCTGCAACAACAACAGCAACAAAAACACATGAGGTTAAACATATCAAACTAGGCAAAATAAAAGGCCGAACGAAGGTGGGGAAAAGCAAGTACAAGCTGAGGGATAACAGAATCAATTACCAGATCCTTCTAAAATTTTGACCATATTAGCAGCAGCACCACGAACCACAAGGCGGAAATCCCTCTTCAGTCCAACATGTGGTGCATATTTCTACATGATACACGAAAAGCTCAGTTGCATTTGATGTAGGTTGTTTTGAACTTTCAAAAATATGGAGAAACAGGCCACAACATATAGTAACTATCATGGTGATACATGTAGAGGGAGAACCCGATAAATATCTCATTCATCACATTAGCTGTAGTTTCTTCTTGGGGAAAAACTGTAACTTGCTATCCTGCCAACCTTAAGCTATAATGGAAAGTGCACATGAAATCTGCTTCATGTTTACCTGGGTAACAGGAGCTTCGTTATCTCTTATAACAGCATCATGACCATCAATCTCTTTACCAAACTTTGTCTTCAAAAGGTCTCCAGAATTACCAACAACAGCACAGGTTTTAAATTGCCTAGGGTGGAAAGGTGGCCTTGCTGGTAATATCACGTTAAGGTTTTCCTCACACAGACTACGGTTGTAGCATTTCTCAGCTCCCCTGCCATTAGAGTAACCAAGCAAAATAAGCTGAATTCGCATTGGCTCTAAGGCAAGCAACCCAAAATCTCAGAGGAAAAAAAAAAAGAAAAACCACGAGGCAGGACTAAGATCTTACAGTTGAGATATCCTTTTTGCTGCATAATCAAACCACCCATCAGGGCGAGTATCAAGATATTCTCGTGTCAGCACAGTAGTCATGTTCCGATACTGCAACTCTAAAGACATCAGCACACATCATGAAGCTGAATAACCAAATAGAACAAGAAAGGGACACAAAGATGCACCAACCTGTTCCCACAACATGAGTGTATCACAAATATCATAATGGTACTCCAATGGTTCAAAAATCTTGAACTGTGCATTGTACTGCAATAAGAACTACTAAAATCAGGATTTCAAACATCTAAATGAATCATGATGCTCTGAGTAAACACAAACGAGATGATAAGAAGCAGCAAACCCAAGTGCTGTTGGTGCCTTCTGGGAACTTGAGAGTCATTTTACAATGATCGGTGATTAATGCAGTAAGACCAAGCCCCCTGTTTGCCTACATGTTACAGATGCGCTAGTGAGATGCCATCTAGAGTACTAAGAGCTGAAATGTGATCCAGCGGAACAACAAGAAATGGAAGCAGATGCCATCAGGAGTTCCAAGAACTGATATGTGACCGAGACAAATCGAAAAACAAGAAATGGGATGCTTCCCATCTCTGCAACTATGTGAGTTTCAATACTAATGAATGAAGAACGTCACCAAGGTTATCCCGTAACGAGCTCGCATCCAAATGGAAACAGTTCAAGAACATGAAAAAAGTGAAATTCACTAACCACGCATTGCTGAACGGCGGACTGAAACTGAGAAAGTGTGCGCTTGTCCCCTTCTGTGTTGGGATCTGATTTCTTACTACCTGAAGCGAGAAAACCATTGGACTCATTAGGGATTTGGAATAGGGAAAGTGGAACTGGGAACTTAGGATTGAATTATAAGAAGACAAACAACAAGAGCGGAATCGGAAGACGAAAGGGGGAGAGGAGTAACCTGAGAAGAAAGAAGATTGAATGAAGAAGAAGAAGACGAAGAAGAAGAACGCCGCGATGCAGCCCAGATGAAGCACCGGCGGCAATCTACTGATAGACTTCGAAGGTCGCATTGTTGTTTTCTTTCCCCGCGCCGGAACCTGGATCCTTCACTTCTTCGTATGTGTTTTGGTGTTGAAAGCTGTTCAGTAGTTAGCTACTTGAGAAGGAGACGAAGAAAAGCTGCGATTGCGGAGCAGCAGCCGTTGGCGCTACAGAGGTAAAGTTCAGTCCAGTTCCAGATCGGAAGCAAAGGAGAGGAGACCGGAGTTTCACAAGGAAGCGCGCAGCGCTCCTCGCTGGCAGAACGAGACATGTAGGCTCAACGTCGTCGTCCCGGTCAGAAGGTACCAGTCTGACTGGATTGACGGAATGGGTTGAGTAGGCGATATTTGGTCCCACAATTACATGTGGATAATGAAAAAAATAAAAAAATAAAAAGATAAAATCCTTCTTTTCCTCTTCCCATCGTCTTCCCACCTCTCTCCTTTTCTTCTTTAAAGCCCCATCTTCGATCTCTCTCTATTGCCCTCGCTGTGTCCGATGATGCAGAAGAAGTTGGATTTTCGGCAGCGCATCTCATTTATACCACCCCTTTCGCCATGTCGTTCACGTACGCAATCGCCTCCAAGTACCAACACAAATGCCTCTATTGAATCTGGGTTTTTGGGTTGAAGCTCAGAGGTCAATTGAAGTTTGAAATGATTCCATTCGAATCAATCTTGGAGACTCGGAGCTCGAATCTGGGTTTTTGACTGAAGCTCGGAGGTTACATCGTAGTTGGAAGCTGAAGCTCGATGTCGATTCGTTCAAATCGATTCGTTCAAAGCTTGGAGGTCGAATTTGGGTTTCTGTGGTGAAGCTGAATCCGCCGCAACGGTTGTCCTTGCCCTCAGTCGATCTTTACTAGCCCCATCTTTTGTGGTCAACCGGTCGTTGAGGAGCTCGACGTCGCTAGGAGAAATATTGGGACGGGAACTTCCCTTAAGCAGCCGCGCGAAGGACTCTGGGAGGGCGTCGAGGTTGGGCATCTCGGCGAGTTCACTGGGAATCGAGCCGGCTGAGTGACCCCGCCGCCAGGTCTTCTTCCATCCGTGGTCGATGTGGGGGGGTTTCTCATCCTCTGCTTGATGCGATTTGGGGTTTTTCCAATCCTCTGCTTGCTTCTATTTGGTGGTTTTCACATCGGCTGTGGGATTGGTTTCCTTCTGAGAAAGAAACAGAAAGTCGATTGAGCAAGTGGGCAAGCCCAGATCGTCGATTGAGAAAGCAAAAGACCAAGATCGATGTCGGCGACGGGAGCGTGAGAGGAAGCTAGAGGAGGAAACAAAGCTCGCTGTTGGGATTTGGCCGCTTGATAATGAAGCTCGGCGTCGGGATAGCGTGGCCGGAAATATGGGGATGATCGCCGAAAAAAATTTAATTTTTAATTAATTAATTTCTAAGACTAACTCCAACCCAAAAAGCTATATTTAGCCTCCCAAACTCTCAAATGTGCATATTTGCCTCCCCAAAACACTTTTTTGCTCCAACCCTATAGGCTTCCAAATTTAGCTTCCCACATCTTTTTTTGATTTAATTTCCATAATCCATACTTATTTACAATATCATTCTTGTAATTCACTTTAATTTTTTTATAGTTTGTTATTACTTGTGAAAACAAAATTTTCGATGTAATTTTTTTTTAATTCCGATAATTTTTTTTTGCAAAATTAGTCATTTTTTGTAGTCGTTACTTTATGACCGTTTTTTTGTCGTTTTGTGCATCATATGTGTTTATAAATTACAATTCTTCATTTTTCATCAACTCACTGAAACTTCTTCCCATTTCTAAAAGGGCTAATACCACTGGGAAACCCGAACTATTAACTTTGTGTCATTTGTGTCATAAAGTATTCGATATGACAATTGTGTCCCAATGTATAATAGTTATGTGTCACTTATGTCCTGGCAATTTTGTTGACCGTTATAGATAACGGTTGACCAAACGATGGTCAACTTAATGTTGACTTTTGTTGACATGGAAAAAATGTGGCAGCCAAATAGATGCCATGTCATTGACACCTCATTTTTTAATTCAAAATTAAATAAAAAATCATTAAAAATAATTTTAAAAACTCACATTTTTCCTTATTGCTTAAAAAAATAATTAAAATAATTAATAAATAAATCGACAACCTCTTTTGGCTTTCCCCTCTCCGAATCCGCCACTCCGGATCTCTTTCCCCTCTTCGATTCCACTACTCCGGCGAATTTAGCCAAATCGTATCGCCGACTTCCTGAACTGAATCGTCGCCACCTCCTGATGAAGAAGCCGTCGGATGCAGTGGAAGAAAAGCGACGCCCTATGAAGAAGCCGCCGAATGCAGAGGAGGAAGAAAAGCCTCGCCCTCTACTCGCCGTTTCTTCGAATCCGTCCACCCAGAATCCACCATCGAGAAATCTGACCGGCGTGGGAAGAAGGTTGGGCGGCTAAGTTTGGGGAAAATTAAGAAGGTTGGGCCTCCATCCTTTGTCGGGTCGCCGTCGTGAAGTTCCTTCGGGCGAAATCAGGCACCAGGTTCTAACCCAGCAGGGCCGGGCGAAGCTCGACCTGAGATCGGACCGAAACTTCTACGCCTACCCGAGGTTCGTCAACCACATCGATGGAGGGTTTATCTCGGTGCTGACGGAGCTCTACAGGCGGAGGCTGCGACCCGGGTTGGAGGTTCTTGACCTAATGAGCAGGTAGATCGATTGACCGTTTCTTGGAGACGTCCTCGACGGAGATTGAACGAGCTCGAGGGATCCACAGATCTGATCCCATAGGTCTATGATTTCTCCGTCGAACTCTCTGATCTCGTTCAAGAAAGAGATCAATCAAGCCTTTGATCTGTCTGATTCGGAGAGGAAGGCTTCATTCTTTGTGCCAGACGCAGATCTGACCACCAGTTACCTCCAGTCGGCGCTCTAGAGTATCGAGATTCTTGTCGCCGGAGGAAGAGCTATCGACGGCGGTGGATCTGAACGCAGAATTTGGCTTGGGATTGAAGGGGTGGGTTAATCCAACTTGGGATTGAAGAAGAGAACGATTAATCGAGGAAGAGATAGATTAATTGTGTCCCAAAAAATAATCCACAAATCATCATATCTGCTTTTTTTTAATTAATTTTTTAATTTTCTTTTCTATATGAAAAATAATTATAAATTAATATTATAAATTCCACCTCAGATGCCACATCAGCGCTTACTGGATTTTCTGTTAAAAACTAACAGTCAACGCCGGTCAACTCTAATGGAGAAATAGTTTAGGACACAATTGTCATATCGGATACTTTAGGACACAAATGACACAAAGTTAATAGTTCGGGTTTCCCAGTGGTATTAGCCCTTTCTAAAACAAACACATTCATCATGAGTATGTCAGATAGCTCATCGTCGGGAGGAGAAGAAGAAATCGAAGAGTACGAGAGGTTTCACCACCTACGGTTGAGTTTAATCGGCCGGAGGCTGGCTGAAGGTTCATCAAGTCGACGTCACATTGATCGTGAAAGGGTCGAATGTAATCGCCGTCTTATGAGGGATTACTTCGATCCAAATCCAGTATACAATGCTCGCATATTTAGAAGGCGCTATCGGATGCAACCAAGATTATTCCATCACATTATGAGCGACATTGTGAGGTTTGACCCCTCATTTGCTCTACGGCGTGATAGCTTGTTTCAATTATCATTATCTCTAGAGCAGAAGCTTACTGGTGCGATGCGCATGCTAGCATATGGTTCTCCAGCTGATCAACTTGATGAGTATGTTCGTATGGGTGAGAGCACTTTGATGGAGGTCTTCAGAAAGTTCTGCAACAACATTATCAACATGTATGGGGCCACATATCTTCGCGCACCTACTCCTGCCGATTTAAGGATCTTACTCAGTAAAGCCTCAAGACGTGGCTTTCCTGGAATGATTGGATCAATTGACTGTATGCATTGGGAATGGAGGAATTGTCCAAGTGGCTGGGCAGGACAATACACCGGCCACATGCATAGGCCAACAATCATTCTAGAGGCGGTGGCCTCCTACAACACATGGATATGGCATGCTTTCTTTGGGTCTCCTGGATCGAACAACGATATAAATGTTCTGGGGATGTCTCCAGTGTTTGATCGTATTGTCAATGGAAGCGCTCCACATGTACGATTTGAGGTAAATTGCCATGCTTATGATCAATGCTATTATTTGGCCGACGGTATTTATCCCTCATGGTCGACTTTAGTGAAGACCTTCAGCAATCCAAGGTCAAACAAAGAGGCTTTGTTTGCTCAACGCCAAGAAGCACACCGCAAAGACGTAGAGCGGGCATTTGGAATCCTCCAATCAAGATGGGCAATTGTTCGTGGCCCTGCAAGAGCTTGGGATGTTGTCACACTGAGCAATATAATGTTGACGTGCATTATATTACACAACATGATAATCGAGGATGAGCAAGTTGATTCTGATGATGAGATGGATGATGACCTTGATTATGAGGTCCATGAACAACCTCAACCAATCAACCGACACGTTCCAACTCTTGTTGATTATTTGGCTAGAAATAATAGGATTCGCTCCTCAACAACACATCATGCGCTTCGAAATGACTTGGTTGAGCATCTTTGGAATTTGCAGGGCAATAACTAGTATTGTTTAATTATGGATTGTATTTCTTGTTTGGTAGTTTGTATTTCAAGTTTCAGTGTGTGATTGTATTTCATGTTTCAATAAAGTGTGTTTTGTAGTTAGTCAAAAGATTCAATAACGACTAGTTTTCTTATTACACATGAAAATGCTCAAAGTTCAAATACAACACACAACACACCACATAAAGCAATAAAAGCCTCAATTAGTACACATAGGACCTTCTTCTAATCATAATCCATAACAGGAAAGTAATCACCTCCACTTTCATCTCCATCTCCTCCACCACTTGCATCTCCATCTCCGCCATCTCCTGGATTAGAGTTGGGATCATCTTGATCGTACCCATAGATGTCATTTTGTTTACTCCTCCAAAATTTCTTCTTTCTTGGTGTCATCTTTGACAAATCCTTCTCCATAATATTCATATTTTGTTGAAGTATTGCGGCCTCCCTCTCTTTCTTCTCAAGAGCCCATTGTTCCGCTTCCTGCTCCCTCACTTGCCTCTTGTATGCCCATTCATCGGCTTCCCTCTCTAGTCTCCTCTCTTGAAGATTAATTTTTCTATTTTCGTACTCCATACTCGACTTTTGCCTCTCTCTCATATCATTACCAAACTCTAGCAGTTGAGTAGTGTACATGTTTGACGATTCCGCAACTACCTTACCTTTCTTTTTTGCTGCCTTTTGTTTGTCGCGTCCTTCAGGGCGAGACAGCACAAAAGGCGTAGCTCCCTCGTCTGGTATGTCGTCGAGGCCTTCCACAGGGGAGGATTGAGAACCAATACCTATGGGAGAACTTTGAGAACCTTGACCCATAGGTGGAATTGGACCGACAACCAATTGAGGGTCACAATACCACTTTGGGCAATTTCGAAGGATGACCCAACAATGCTCATGTTCAAAGGCTTTGTCCCCATTCTCTTCCTTATATATCTGTCTTGCTACAAATTCCTATCAAAATTATTAATACACAAGTTAGATAAGTAAATATACATAAAAATAAGAAATACAAAAGTTAAAGTTTCCAAAACAATACCACATCAACTTGGTTGGTACCGCTCGTTTGACTCCTCTCCGCCCTCTGCAAAGCTCCCTTCCAAACTTTACACTTGTTACTGATAAGTCTCAGTCGGGATTCCATTGAATCCGTAGTACGAATTGTTGTAGGATCGCTTCTTCGAAATTCCCTCTCCACCCTTTCCCATAATCTCGTGCTCTTTTGATTGATGCCAACAGCTCCATCTTCAGATATTGATATCCAAGATTTGCACAAGTTTACATCTTCATGAGCTTTCCAATTGGTTCCTCTCTTATTTGACATGTTTTTGTTTTGAGAGATGATAAATAGATGAGAATGAGAGAGATTGATTTGAGAATGAGTGCAGAAAAACCATGAGAAGTTACTCATTATATAGAAAAAAAATATGACCGATTTATGGCCGTTAAAATGTGTCCGTTGCAATGTGACCGTTTTATTGTCACTATATTACTTCTTTCAAACTAAAACGCAAACACACCCACACAAATAACCACTCAAACAAATTGGAAAAAAAGGCAGCAACAGTGGGGGCCCCGCGTGCAGGCGAAGACCACCCGCGGAGGCGCGCCTGGGCCGCACGCGCGCGGGAGGAAGGGCCCCTTCCAGCTGCCATTTTTTCCACTTTTCTCCATTTGAGCTGCTACCTATCCACCCCAACACTCCCTTCTCCAAATTTGGAAGCTAAATTATTGATGGGTTGGAGATGAAAAAAAGGCAAAAAGTTCACTTTCTCCAAATTTGCAAGCAAGGGTTGGAGTTAGTCTAACATGTCATTTAACTCTAATATTATGCTGATTTGTTGCTGACGTGGACGGTGATTTGGATCCTAGTCAGCATTCCGTCACAATAATTAACGGCGTCACTAACACCGTTATAGTTTCAGACAGAAGTGGATAGATTTGTCACACAACCTTCCGATTTTTGGATATTTCGTGTATTTCGATAGTTGTGAATATATTTGTCACAAACGTGATAGTTATGGATATGCAGCTGTATTTTGCCTTTATTGTTTTTACTTTGTTTACTTTATTGTTTTTGTTGCCACATATAAAGCAAAATAATGGTCTCACAGCTTCAATTATTTAGCTATGCTAATTTGATTTAATTAATTAATTTATGGTGCTACAAATATTTATAGAAGTTAGTGGTTTAGTGTTTATACATAAATACTTAAACATGGATGTTTATGTATGAGTCAATCACCAAATTATTATTATTTATTGTTCAAAATTTAATAAGTTCCATAAAATTTTCATATAATAATTAAAATATCAATCGTAATTCACTAGATTAAAAATATTTTCATAAATTTTACGCCACTTAAACCATATAATAACTATCAAAAAATGTTTCTTGTTTACAAATTAGATGATTGACAAGATTATGCAATAAAGTATGATTAATGGTTATCAAATTTCTAATTATTATTCCTATCTTTATGTTATATTTAGTAGGGGTGGAAGACCGCACAATTTATGGATACCCATATCCACAATTTGTGGTAGTGGGTAGCAAAATAATGATTTTTGTGGTTAGTGGTTAACCACTACACACAACAGTTTACCCTCAAAACCCACATTAACCACATTAGTTATATTAGTTTGTGAAACTTGGAAGACTAAAAATTAAGGTAGCTACTAAAATAAGATACGTACTTATTCTATAAAACTAAACCAACTCAATACGCAATGTTCGTGTGAGATACTTTTATCAAATAAGCATTGTCCGTGTGGTATATGTTTATTTTATAACAAAACCAAGTCCATAGATATAGTCAGATAAATTAATCGATTCGTCAGAAGAGGAGAATAATCAATAAAGGTTAGTTTGATACCCAAACTCGTCTCCATTTCTCCATGAACTCACGAACAACACAACATGCAACTAGCTACCAACAATACAAGATTATAATCGAGAGTGGGGAATAATCGATTCATTAAAAGCGAGTGCCTCCACTTATCGAACCACTTTTGTATTTTGTTGTTGTTGCCATTGGAGGAGTCGTGACATGCAACAATGTTTGTCTGGTAACAGGTCACTCCGCCTCTCCGTTATCTTCAAATCTCTTTCCAAATCCAACTCTTCTGAATTTACACTAACTAACCACCTGTATTCGAGATTTATAATTTATTTAACACTTTATTAACTTTCTTTCATGTAAACCTTCACTAATAATGAAACTTTTGTGGGTATTCACAACCAACCCGCAGCGGATAGTGGTTAACCACTACCCACCGCGGGGCAGGTTCTGGGTAGCATAATTCTATATTTGTGAGTGTGGTTGCCGACAAAATGTGGGGCGGGTAACCACACCCACCCCAATTTCCATCTATTTGTCCTATTCTCCACGGATGATAAGTCCATTATGCAGCGATTTGGGCCAATTCATTTTCGGATGACATTTTCTTAATTTTTTTGGAGACGAAAGGCCATTTTCTTTGGATTTTGATGGCTACAGATCACGGATTCGCCCTGAGCCTATTCTTCAACGATAATTAAGTCCATTAAGCATCGATTTGAGCGAATTTATTCCAGGTCAATTTTTTGCATATTCCAAAGGGGTACCATCACAGTTTTCAGGCGATCTTTCCGAAATGTCATTTTTTTCGATTTTGGAAGCGACAAATCACGGATTCAGGCCGAGTTATTCTCCGCCGATAATGAAGTCTATTGATCCTATTCTCCACGGATGATAAGTCAATTAAGCAGCGATTTAGGCCAATTTATTTTTGGATGACATTTTCATAATTTTTGGGCGACGAAAGGCCATTTTCTTTGGATTTTGATGGCTACAGATCAAGGATTTGGCCTGAGCCTATTCTTCAATGATGATTAAGTCCATTAAGCATCGATTTGGGATGATTTATTCCGGGTCAATTTTTGCCATATTCCAAAGGGGTACCATCACAGATTTTGGGCGATTTTTCCGAAATGCCATTTTCTTTCGATTCTAGAGGCTACATATCCCGGATTCAAGCCGACACTATTCTCCGCCAGTAATGAAGTCTATTGATCCTATTCTCCACGGACGATAAGCCCATTAAGCAGCCATTAGGGCCATTTCATTTTCGGATGACATTTGCATAATTTTTGGAGCGACAAAAGGCCATTTTCTTTGGATTTTGTTGACTACATATCACTTATTCGGCGTGAGACTATTCTTCAACGATGATTAAGTCCATTAAGCATTGATTTGGGCGGGTTTATTCCGGGTCAATTTTTGACAGATTCCAAAGGGATACCATCACAGATTTCAGACGATTTTTCCGAAATGCCATTTTCTTTCGATTCTGGAGGCTACAGATCACAGATTCAGGCCTAGGCTATTCTCCACCGATAATGAAGTCTATTGAATAGGATCAATAGATAAGTCCATTAAGCACTGATTTGAGCCAATTTATTTTGGGAAGGCATTTTCGTAAATTTTTGGGTGACGAAAGGCCATTTTCATTGGATTTTGAAGGTTGCAAATCACGAATTCGTCCTAAGGCTATTCTTCAACGATGATTAAGTCCATTAAACACCAATTTAGGAGGATTTATTCCGGGTCAATTTTTCGCATATTCCAAAGGGGTACCATCCCATATTTCGGGCTATTTTTTTTGAAATGTCATTTTCTTTCGATTCTGGAGGCTACAAATCATGGATTCAGGCCGATCTATTATTCATAGATAATAAAGTCTATTCGTACTATTCTCCACGGATGATAAGTCCATTAAGCAGCGATTTGGGCCAATTCATTTTTGGATGACATTTTCATAATATTTTGGGCGACGAATGACCATTTTCTTTGGATTTTGATGGCTACAGATCATGGATTCGGCCTGAGCCAATTCTTCAACGATGATTAAGTCCATTAAGCACCAATTTGGGCGGATTTATTCCGGGTCAATTTTTGGCATTTTCCAAAGGGGTACCATCACAGATTTCAGGCATTTTTTTTAAATGGCATTTTCTTTCGATTATGGAGGCTACATATCACGGATTCAGGCCGAGCTATTTTCCACCGATAATGAAGTCTATTCATTCTATTCTCCACAGACGATAAGTCCATTAAGCAGAGATTTGGGCAAATTCATTTTCAGATGGCATTTTTGTAATTTTTTGGGTGACGAAATGCAATTTTCTTTGGATTTTTATGGCTACAGAACACAGATTCGTCCTGAGCCGATTCTTCAACGATGATTAAGTCCATTAAGCACTGATTTGGGAGAATTTAATCAGTGTCAATTTTTGGCATATTCCAAAGGGGTACCATCATAGATTTCTGACGATTTTTCCGAAATGTCATTTTCTTTCGATTTTGGAGGCTACATGTCCCGGATTCATGCCGACACTATTCTCCGTCGGTAATGTAGTCTATTGATCCTATTCTCCACGGACGATAAGCCCATTAAGCAGCCATTAAGGCGATTTCATTTTTGGATGACATTTGCGTAATTTTTGGGGTGACGAAATACCATTTTTTTGGATTTTGATCGCTACAGATAACAGATTCGACGTGAGCCTATTCTTCAACGATGATTAAGTCACTTAAGAATCGATTTGGGCAGATTTATTCCGGGTCAATTTTTGACAGATTCCAAAGGGGTACCATCACAGATTTTGTGTGATTTTTCCGAAATGCCATTTGTTTCAATTTTGGAGGCTATAGATCACGGATTGATGCCGAGGCTATTCTCCACCGATAATGAAGTCTATTGATCCTATTCTCCACGAATGATAAGTCCATTAAGCACTGATTTGAGCCAATTCATTTTCTGATGGCATTTTGATAATTTTTTGGGCGACGAACGGCCATTTTCTTTGGATTTTGATGTTTACAGTTCACGGATTTGGCCTGAGCCTATTCTTCAACGATGAATAAGTCCGTTAAGCATCGATTTGGGCGGATGTATTCTGGGTCAATTTTTGGCATATTCCAAAGGGGTACCATCATAGATTTCGGGTGGTTTTCAGAAATGCCAATTTTTCGATTCTGAAGGCTACATATCCCGGATTCAAGCCGACTTTATTCTCCGCCGATAATGAAGTATATTGATCCTATTCTCCACGGACGATAAGCCCATTAAGCAGCCATTAAGGCATTTCTTTTTCGGATGGCATTTGCATAATTTTTTGGGTGACGAAAGGCCATTTTCTTTGGATCTTGAAAGGCCATTTTTTGGGGTACCATCGCAGATTTCGGGCAATTTTTCCGAAATGCCATTTTCTTTCGAATTTGGAGGCTACAAATCACGAATTCGGCTCGAGGATATTCTCCACTGATAATGAAGTCTATTGATCCTATTCTGTGTCGATTATTAAATCAACTAAGCACCGAATTGATCCATTATATTTTGGGATGGCATTTTCGTAATTTTTTTAGCAATTTTTTTCGAAAGGCCATTTTCCATGATTTTGAAGGATAAAGATGGTGGATTCTGGCAAAGCTATTCTTCAATAACGATTAAGTCCATCCAGGGCCAATTTGGGCGTATTTCTTCTGGGTCCATTTTTGGCAGACTCCAAAGGGGTACCATCACAGATTTCGGGCGATTTTTCCGAAATGCCATTTTCTTTCGATTTTGGAGGCTACAGATCACGGATTCGGCTCGAGGCTATTCTCCACCGATAATAAAGTCTATTGATCCTATTCTGCGCTGATGATTAAGTCAATTAAGCACCGAATTGAGCCAATTTATTTTGGTATGGCATTTTCGTAATTATTTGAGCAATTTTTTTTTGAAATGCCATTTTCCTTGGATTTTGAAGGATAAAGATGGTGAATTCGGCCTGAGGCTATTCTTCAACGACGATTAAGTCCATCCAGGGGCAATTTGGGCGGATTTCTTCCGGGTCCATTTTTGGCAGACTCCAAAGGGGTACCATCACAGATTTCGGGCGATTTTCCGAAAAGCCATTTTCTTTCGATTTTTGAGGCTACAGATCACAGATTCGGCTCGAGGCTATTCTCCACCGATAATGAAGTCTATTGATCATATTCTGTGCCGATGATTAAGTCAACTAAGCATCAAATTGGGCCATTATATTTTGGGATTGCATTTTCGTATTTTTTTCGAAAGGCCATTTTCCATGATTTTGAAGGATAAAGATGGTGGATTCGGCCAAAGCTATTCTTCAACGACGATTAAGTCCATCTAGGGCAAATTTGGGCGGATTTCTTCCGGGTCCATTTTTGGCAGACTCCAAAGGGGTACCATCACAGATTTCGGGCGATTTTTCCGAAATGCAATTTTCTTTCGATTTTGGAGGCTACAGATCACGGATTTGGCTCGAGGCTATTCTCCACCGATAATAAAGTTTATTGATCCTATTCTACGCTGATGATTAAGTCAATTAAGCACCGAATTGAGCCAATTTATTTTGGGATGACATTTTCGTAATTATTTGAGCAATTTTTTTTTTGAAAGACCATTTTCCTTGGATTTTGAAGGATAAAGATGGTGGATTCGGCCTGAGGCTATTATTCAACGACGATTAAGTCCATCCAGGGCCAATTTCGGCGGATTTCTTCTGGGTCCTTTGGCAGACTCCAAAAGGGTACCATCACCGATTTCGGATGATTTTTCCGAAATGCCATTTTCTTTCTATTTTGGAGGGTACAGATCACGGATTCGGCTCGAGGCTATTCTCCACCGATAATAAAGTCTATTGATCCTATTCTGCGCCGATGATTAAGTCAATTAACCACCGAATTGGGGCAATATATTTTGGGATGGCATTTTCGTAATTATTTGACCAATTTTTTTTGAAAGGCCATTTTCCTTGGATTTTGAAGGATAAAGATGGTGGATTCGGCCTGAGGCAATTCTTCAACGACGATTAAGTCCATCCAGGGCCAATTTGGGCGGATTTCTTCCGGGTCCATTTTTGGCAGACTCCAAAAGGGTACCACCATAGATTTCAGGTGATTTTTCCGAAATGCCATTTTCTTTCTATTTTGGAGGCTACAGATCACGGATTCGGCTCGAGGCTATTCTCCACCGATAATAAAGTCTATTGATCCTATTCTGCGCCGATGATAAAGTTAATTAAGCACCGAATATGGCCAATATATTTTGGGATGGCATTTTCGTAATTATTTGAGCAATTTTTTTTTTGAAAGGCCATTTTCCTTGGATTTTGAAGGACAAAGATGGTGGATTCGGCCTGAGGCAATTCTTCAACGACGATGAAGTCCATCCAGGGCCAATTTGGGCGGATTTCTTCCGGGTCCATTTTTGGCAGACTCCAAAGGGGTACCACCACAAATTTCGGGCGATTTTTCCGAAATGCCATTTTCTTTCTATTTTGGAGGCTACAGATCACGGATTCGGCTCGAGGCTATTCTCCACCGATAATAAAGTCAATTGATACGTTTCTGCGCCGATGATTAAGTCAATTAAGCACCGGATTAGGCCAATATATTTTGGGATGGCATTTCGTAATTATTTGAGCAATTTTTTTTGAAAGGCCATTTTCCTTGGATTTTGATGGATAAAGATGGTGGATTTGGCCTGAGGCTATTCTTCAACGACGATTAAGTCCATCCAGGGCCAATTTGGGCGGATTTCTTCCGGGTCCATTTTTGGCAGACCCCAAAGGGGGTACCATCACAGATATAGGGCGATTTTTAGGAAATGCAATTTTCTTTCGATTTTGGAGGCTACAGATCACAGATTTGGCTCGAGGCTATTTTCCACCGATAATAAAGTCTATTGATCCTATTCTGCGCCGATGATTAAGTCAATTAACCACTGAATTGGGCCAATATATTTTGGGATGGCATTTTTGTAATTATTTGAGCAATTTTTTTTTGAAAGGCCATTTTCCTTGGATTTTGAAGGATAAAGATGGTGGATTCGATCTGAGGCTATTCTTCAAATACGATTAAGACCATCCAGGGCTAATTTGGGCGGATTTCTTCTGGGTCCATTTTTGGCAGATTCCAAAGGGGTACCATCACAGATTTCATGCGATTTTTCCGAAATGCCATTTTCTTTCGATTTTGGAGGCTACAGATCACGGATTCGGCTCGAGGCTATTCTCCACCGATAATAAAGTCTATTGATCCTATTCTGCGCCGATGATTAAGTCAATTAACCACCGAATTGGGCCAATATATTTTGGGATGGCATTTTCGTAATTATTTGTCCAATTTTTTTTTGAAAGGACATTTTCCTTGGATTTTGAAGGATAAAGATGGCGGATTCGGCCTGAGGCTATTCTTCAACGACGATTAAGTCCATCCAGGGCCAATTTGGGCGGATTTCTTCCGGCTCCATTTTTGGCAGTCCCCAAAGGAGTACCATCATAGATTTCGGCCGATTTTTCCGAAATGCCATTTCTTTCTATTTTGGAGGCTACAGAGCACGGATTCGGCTCGAGGCTATTCTCCACCGATAATAAAGTCTACTGATCCTATTCTGCGCCGATGATTAAGTCAATTAAGCACCGGATTGGTCCAATATATTTTGGGATGGCATTTTCGTAATTATTTTAGCAATTTTTTTTGAAATGCCATTTTCCTTGGATTTTGAAGGATAAAGATTGTGGATTTGGCCTGAGGCTATTCTTCAACGACGATTAAGTCCATCAATGGCCAATTTGGGCGGATTTCTTCCGGGTCCATTTTTGGCAGACCCCAAAGGGGGTACCATCACAGATTTCGGGCGATTTTTATTAAATGCAATTTTCTTTCGATTTTGGAGGCTACAGATCACGGATTCGGCTCGAGGCTATTCTCCACCAATCATACAGTCTATTGATCCTATTCTGCGCCGATGATTAAGTCAATTAAGCACCGAATTGGGCCAATATATTTTGGGATGGCATTTTCGTAATTATGTGAGCAATTTTTTTTGAAAGACCATTTTCCTTGGATTTTGAAAGATAAAGATGGTGGATTCGTCCTGAGGCTATTCTTCAAAGACATTTAAGTCCATCAAGGGCAAATTTGGGCGGATTTATTCCGGGTCCATTTTTTGCAGACTCCAAAGGGGTTACCATCACAGATTTCGGGCGATTTTTACGAAATGCAATTTTCTTTCGATTTTGGAGGCTACAGATCACGGATTCGGCTCGAGGCTATTCTCCACCGATAATAACGTCTATTGATCCTATTCTGCGCTGCTGATTAAGGCAATTAAGCTCCGAATTGGGCCAATATATTTTGGGATGGCATTTTCGTAATTATTTGAGCAATTTTTTTTGAAAGGCCATTTTCCTTGGATTTTGAATGATAAAGATGGTGGATTCGGCCTAAGGCTATTCTTCAAATACGATTAAGTCCATCCAGGGCCAATTTGGGCGGATTTCTTCTGGGTCCATTTTTGGCAGACTCCAAAGGGGTACCATCACAGATTTCGTGCGATTTTTCCGAAATGCATTTTCTTTCGATTTTGGAGGTTACAAATCACGGATTCGGTTCGAGGCTATTATCCACCGATAATAAAGTCTATTGATCCTATTTTGCGCCGATGATTAAGTCAATTAAGCACCGAATTGGGCCAATATATTTTAGGATAACATTTTCGTAATTATTTGAGGAATTTTTTTTGAAAGGCCATTTCCTTGGATTTTGAAGGATAAAGATGTTGGATTCGGCCAGAGGCTATTCTTCAACGACGATTAAGTCCATCCAGGGCCAATTTGGGCGGATTTCTTCCGGGTCCATTTTTTGCAAACTCCAAAGGCGTACCATCACAGATTTCGGGCGATTTTTCCAAAATGCCATCTTCTTTCGATTTTGGAGGCTACAGATCACGGATTCGGCTCGAGGCTATTCTCCACCGATAATAAAGTCTATTGATCCTATTCTGCGCCGGTGATTAAGTCAATTAACCACCGAATTGGGCCAATTAACCACCGAATTTCTTCCGGGTCCATTTTTGGTGGACTCCAAAGAGGTACCATCATAGATTTCGGGCGATTTTTCCGAAATGCCATTTTCTTTCGATTTTGGAGGATACAGATCACAGATTCAGTTCGAGGCTATTATCCACCGATAATAAAGTCTATTGATCCTATTCTGCGCCGATGATTAAGTCAATTAAGCACCGAATTGGGCCCATATATTTTGGGATAACATTTTCGTAATTATTTGAGGAATTTTTTTTGAAAGGCCATTTTCCTTGTATTTTGAAGGATAAAGATGGTGGATTCGGCTAGAGGCTATTCTACAACGACGATTAAGTCCATCCAGGGCCAATTTGGGCGGATTTCTTCCGGGTCCATTTTTTGCAAACTCCAAAGGGGTACCATCACAGATTTCGGGAGATTTTTCCGAAATGCCATCTTCTTTCGATTTTGGAGGCTACAGATCACGGATTCGGCTCGAGGCTATTCTCCACCGATAATAAAGTCTATTGATGCTATTCTGCGCCGGTGATTAAGTCAATTAAGCACCGAAAATGGCCAATATATTTTGGATGGCATTTTCGTAATTATTTGAGCAATTTTTATTGAAAGACCATTTTCCTTGGATTTTGAAGGATAAAGATGGTGGATTCGGCCTGAGGCTATTCTTCAAATACGATTAAGTCCATCCAGTGCCAATTTGGGCGGATTTCTTCCGGGTCCATTTTTGGCAGACTCCAAAGGGGTACCATCACAGATTTCAGGCGATTTTTCTGAAATGCTATTTTCTTTCGATTTTGGAGGCTACAGATCACGGATTCGGCTCGAGGCTATTCTCAACCGATAATAAAGTCTATTGATCCTATTCTGCGCCGATGATAAAGTCAATTAACCACCGAATTGGGCCAATATATTTTGGGATGACATTTTTCTTAATTATTTGAGCAATTTTTTTTTGAAAGGCCATTTTCCTTGGATTTTGAAGGATAAAGATGGTGGATTCGGCCTGAGGCTATTCTTCAACAACGATTAAGTCCATCCAGGGCCAATTTGGGCGGATTTCTTCCGGCTCCATTTTTGGCAGTCCCCAAAGGGGTACCATCATAGATTTCGGTCGATTTTTCCGAAATGCCATTTTCTTTCTATTTTGGAGGCTACAGATCACGGATTCGGCTCGAGGCTATTCTCCACCGATAATAAAGTCTATTGATCCTAGTCTGCGCTGATGATTAAGTTAATTAAGCACCGAATATGGCCAATATATTTTGGGATGGCATTTTCGTAATTATTTGAGCAATTTTTTTTGAAAGGCCATTTTCATTGTATTTTGAAGGATAAAGATAGTGGATTCGGCCTGTGGCTATTCTTCAAATCCGATTAAGTCCATCCAGGAAGGATTTCTTCCGGCTCCATTTTTGGCAGTCCCCAAAGGGGTACCATCATAGATTTCGTGCGATTTTTCCGAAATGCCATTTTCTTTCAATTTTGGAGGCTACATATCACGGATTCGGCTCGAGGCTATTCTCCACCGATAATAAAGTCTATTGATCCTATTATGCGCCGATTATTAAGTTAATTAAGCACCGAATATGGCCAATATATTTTGGGATGTCATTTTCGTAATTATTTGACCAATTTTTTTTTGAAAGAACATTTTCCTTGGATTTTGAAGGATAAATATGGTGGATTCGGCCTGAAGCTATTCTTCAAATACGATTAAGTCCATCCAGGGCCAATTTGGGCGAATTTCTTCCGGGTCCATTTTTGGCAGACTCCAAGGGCTACTACCATCACAGATTTCGGGCGATTTTTTCGAAATACCATTTTCTTTCGATTTTGGAGGCTACAGATCACGGATTCGGCTCGAGGCAATTCTCCACCGATAATAAAGTCTATTGATCCTATTCTGCGCCGATGATTAAGTCAATTAAGCACCGAAATTGGGCCAATATATTTTGGGATGGCATTTTCGTAATTATTTGAGCAAATTTTTTTTGAAAGGCCATTTTCCTTGGATTTTGAAGGATCAAGATGGTGGATTCGGCCTGAGGCTATTCTTCAACGACGATTAAGTCCATCCAGGGCCAATTTGGGCGGATTTCTTCCGGGTCCATTTTTGGCATACTCCAAAGGGGTACCATCACAGATTTCGGGCGATTTTTCCGAAATGCAATTTTCTTTTGATTTTGGGGGCTACAGATCACGGATTCGGCTCGAGGCTATTCTCCACCGATAATAAAGTCTATTGATCCTATTCTGCGCCGATGATTAAGAAAATTAAGCACCGAATTGGGGCAATATGTTTTGAGATGGCATTTTCGTAATTATTTGATGAATTTTTTTTAAAGGCCATTTTCCTTGGATTTTGAAGGATAAAGATGGTGGATTCGTCCTGAGGATATTCTTCAACGACGATTAAGTCAATCCAGGGCCAATTTGGGCGGATTTATTCCGGCTCCATTTTTAGCAGTCCCCAATGGGGTACCATCACAGATTTCGGCGCGATTTTTCCGAAATGCCATTTACTTTCGATTATGGAGGCTACAGATCACGGATTCGGCTCGAGGCTATTCTCCACTGATAATAAAGTCTATTGATCCTATTCTGCGCCGGTGATTAAGTCAATTAAGCACCGAATTGGGCCAATATATTTTCGGATGGCATTTTCGTAATTATTTGAGCAATTTTTTTTATTGGCCATTTTCCTTGGATTTTGAAGGATAAAGATGGTGGATTCGGCCTGAGGCTATTCTTCAACGACGATTAAGTCCATCCAGGGCCAATTTGGGTGGATTTCTTCCGGGTCCATTTTTTATAGACTCCACAGGGGTACCATCACAGATTTCGGGCGAGTTTACCGAAACGCCATTTTATTTCGATTCTGGATGCTACAGATCACGGATTCGGCTCGAGGCTATTCTCAAACGATAATAATGTCTATTGATCCTATTCTGCGCCGGTGATTAAGTCAATTAAGCACCGAATTAGGCCAATATATTTTGGGATGGCATTTTCGTAAGCAATTTTTTTTTTGAAAGGCCATTTTCCTTGGATTTTGAAGGATAAAGATTGTGGATTCGGCCTGAGGCTATTCTTCAACGACGATTAAGTCCTTCCAGGGCCAATTTGTGCGGATTTCTTCCGGGTCCATTTTTGGCAGACTCCAAAGGGGTACCATCACCGATTTCGGACAATTTTTCCGAAATGCCATTTTCTATCTATTTTGGAGGCTAAAGATCACGGATTCTGCTCGAGGCTATTCTCCACCGATAATAAAGTCTATTGATCCTATTCTGCGCCGATGATTAAGTCAATTAACCACAGAATTGGGCCAATATATTTTGGGATGGCATTTTCGTAATTATTTGACCAATTTTTTTTTGAAAGGCCATTTTCCTTGGAATTTGAAGGATAAAGATGGTGGATTCGGCATGAGGCTATTCTTCAACGACGATTAATTCCATCCAGGGCCAATTTGGGCGGATTTCTTCCGGGTCCATTTTTGGTAGACTCCAAAGGGGTACCATCACTGATTTCGGGAGATTTTTCTGAAATGACATTTTCTTTCGATTTTGGAGGATACAGATCACGGATTCGGTTCGAGGCTATTCTCCACCGATAATAAAGTCTATTGATCCTATTCTGCGCCGATGAATAAGTCAATTAAGCACCGAATTTGGCCAATATATTTTGGGATAACAATTTCGTAATTATTTGAGGAATTTTTTTTGAAAGGCTATTTTCCTTGGATTTTGAAGGATCAAGATGGTGGATTCGGCCTGAGGCTATTCTTCAACGACGATTAAGTCCATCCAGGGCCAATTTGGGCGGATTTCTTCCGGGTCCATTTTTGGCAGACTCCAAAGGTGTACCATCACCGAATTCGGACATTTTTCCGAAATGTCATTTTCTTTCTATTTTGGAGGCTACAGATCACAGATTCTGCTCGAGGCTATTCTCCACCGTTAATGAAGTCTATTGATCCTATTTTGCGCCAATGATTAAGTCAATTAAGCACCGAATTTGGCTAATATTTTTGGGATGGCATTTTCGTAATTATTTGAGCAATTTTTTTTGAAAGGCCATTTTCCTTTGATTTTGAAGGATAAGATTGTGGATTCGGTCTGAGGCTATTCTTCAACGACGATTAAGTCCATCCAAGGCCAATTTGGGCGGATTTCTTCCGGGTCCATTTTTGGCAGACTCCAAAGGGGTACCATCATTGATTTCGGACGATTTTTCCGAAATGCCATTTTCTTTCGATTTTGGAGGCTACAGATCACGGATTCGGCTCGAGGCTATTCTCCACTGATAATAAAGTCTATTGATCCTATTCTGCGCCGATGATAAAGTCAATTAATCACCGGATTGGGCCAATATATTTTGGGATGGCATTTTCGTAATTATTTGAGCAATTTTTTTTGAAAGGCCATTTTCCTTGGATTTTGAAGAATAAAGATGGTGGATTCGGCCTGAGGCTATTTCACAACGACGATTAAGTCCATCCAAGGCCAATTTGGGCGTATTTCTTCCGGGTCCATTTTTGGCATTCTCCAAAGGGGCAACATCACAGATTTCAGGCGATTTTTATGAAATGCCATTTTTTCGATTTTGGAGGCTACAGATCACGGATTCGGCTCGAGGCTATTCTCAACCGATAATAATGTCTATTGATTCTATTCTGCGCCGGTGATTAAGTCAATTAAGCACCGAATTAGGCCAATATATTTTGGGATGGCATTTTCGTAATTATTTGAGAAATTTTTTTTGAATGGCCATTTCCGGTTGATTTTAAAGGATAAAGATGGTGGATTCAGCATGAGGCTATTCTTCAACGACGATTAAGTCCATCCAGGGCCAATTTGGGCGGATTTCTTCCTTGTTCATTTTAGGCATACTCTAAAGGGGTACCATCTCAGATTTCAGGCGATTTTTCTGAAATGCCATTTTCTTTCGATTTTGGAGGCTACAAATCACGGATTTGGCTTGAGGCTATTCTCCACCGATAATAAAGTCTATTGATCCTATTCTGCGGCGATGGTTAAGTCAATTAAGCACCGAATTGAGCCAATATATTTTTGGATGGCATTTTCGTAATTATTTTGAAAGGCCATTTTCCTTGGATTTTGAACGATAATGATGGTGGATTCGGCCTGAGGCTATTCTTCAACGAGGATTAGGTCCATCCAGGGCAGATTTCTTCCGGGTCCATTTTTGGCAGACTACAAAGGAGTACCATCATAGATTTCGAGCGATTTTTCCGAAATGCAATTTTCTTTCGATTTTGGAGGCAACAGATCACGGATTCGGCTCGAGGCTATTCTCCACCGATAATAAAGTCTACTGATCCTATTCTGCGCTGATGATTAAGTCAATTAACCACCCAATTGGGCCAATATATTTTGGGATGGCATGCTCGTAATTATTTGAGCAATTTTTTTTTGAAAGGCCATTTTACTTGGATTTTGAAGGATAAAGAAGGTGGATTCGTCCTGAGGCTATTCTTCAACGACGATTAAGTCGATCCACGGCCAATTAGGGTGGATTTCTTCCGGCTACATTTTTGGCAGTCCCTAAAGGGATACCATCATAATTTAGGGACCATCATAGATTTCTAACGATTTTTCCGAAATGCCATTTTCTTTCTATTTTGGACGATACAGATCACGGATTCGGTTCGAAGCTATTCTCCACCGATAATAAAGTCTATTGATCCTATTCTGCGCCGATGATTAAGTCAATTAAGCAACGAATTGGGCCAATATATTTTGGGATGGCATTTTCGTAATTATTTGAGCAAATTTTTTTTGAAAGGCCATTTTCCTTGGATTTTGAAGGATCAAGATGGTGGATTCGGCCTGAGGCTATTCTTCAACGACAATTAAGTCCATCCAGGGCCAATTTGGGCGGATTTCTTCCGGGTCCATTTTTGGCATACTCCAAAGGGGTACCATCACAGATTTCGGGCGATTTTTCCGAAATGCAATTTTCTTTCTATTTTGGAGTCTACAGATCATAGATTCGGCTCGAGGCTATTCTCCAACGACGATTAAGTCCATCTAGGGCCAATTTGGGCGGATTTCTTCTGGCTCCATTTTTTGCAGACTCCAAAGGGGTACCATCACAGATTTCGGGCTTTCTTTCCGAAATGCCATTTTCTTTCAATTTTGGAGGCTACAGATCACAGATTCGGCTCGAAGCTATTCTCCACCGATAATAAAGTCTATTGATCCTATTCTGTGCAGGTGATTAAGTCAATTAAGCACCGAATTGGGCCAATATATTTTGGGATGGAATTTTCGTAATTATTTGAGCATATTTTTTTTGAAAGGCCATTTTCCTTGGATTTTGAAGGATAAAGATGCTGGATTCGGCCTGAGGCTATTCTTCAATGACGATTAATTCCATCCAGGGCCAATTTGAGCGGATTTCTTCCGGGTGCATATTTGGTAGACTCTAAATGGGTACCATCACAGATTTCGGGAGATTTTTCCGAAATGCCATTTTTTCCGATTTTGGAGGGTACAGATCACGGATTTGGTTCGAGGCTATTCTCCACCGATAATAAAGTCTATTGATCCTATTTTGCGCCGATGATTAAGTCAATCAAGCACCGAACTGGGCCAATATATTTTGGGACAACATTTTCGTAATTATTTGAGAATTTTTTTTAGAAAGGCCATTTTCCTTGGATTTTGAACGATAAAGATTGTGGATTCGGCCTGAGGCTATTCTTCAAATACGATTAAGTCCATCCAGGGCCAATTTGGGCGGATTTCTTTCGTGTCCATTTTTGGCATACTCCAAAGAGGTACCATCACAGATTTCGGGCGATTTTTCAGAAATGCCATTTTCTTTCGATTTTGGAGGCTACAGATCCCAGATTCGGCTCGAGGCTATTCTCCACCGATAATAAAGTCTATTGATCCTATTCTGCGCCGGGGATTAAGTTAATTAAGCACCGAATATGGCCAATATATTTTGGGATGGCATTTTCGTAATTATTTGAGCAATTTTCTTTGAAAGGCAATTTTCCTTGGATTTTGAAGGATAAAGATGGTGGATTCGGCCTGAGGCTATTCTTCAATGACGATTAATTCCATCCAGGGCCAATTTGAGCGGATTTCTTCCGGGTCCATTTTTGGTAGACTCTAAAGGGGTACCATCACAGATTTCGGGAGATTTTTCCGAAATGCCATTTTCTTTCGATTTTGGAGGATACAGATCACGGATTCGGTTCGAGGCTATTCTCCACCGATAATAAAGTCTATTGATCCTATTTTGCGCCGATGATTAAGTCAATTAAGCACCGAACTGGGCCAATATATTTTGGGATGGCATTTTCGTAATTATTTGAGGATTTTTTTTAGAAAGGCCATTTTCCTTGGATTTTGAAGGATAAAGATTGTGGATTCGGCCTGAGGCTATTCTTCAAAAACGATTAAGTCCATCCAGGGCCAATTTGGGAGGATTTCTTTCGGGTCCATTTTTGGCATACTCCAAAGGGGTACCATCACAGATTTCGGGCGATTTTTCCGAAATGCCATTTTCTTTCGATTTTGGAGGCTACAGATCACAGATTCGGCTCGAGGCTATTCTCCACCGATAATAAAGTCTATTGGTCCTATTCTGCGCCGATTATAAAGTCAATTAAGCACTGAATTGGGCCAATATATTTTAGGATGGTTTTTTCATAATTATTTGAGCAATTTTTTTTTTGAAAGGCTATTTTGTTCGGATTTTGAAGGATAAAGATGGTGGATTCAGCCTGAGGCTATTCTTCAACGACGATTAAGTCCATCCTGGGCCAATTTGGTCGGATTTTTTCCGAGTCCATTTTTGGCAGACTCCAAAAGGGTACCATCACAGTTTTCGGGCGATTTTTCCGAAATGCCATTTTCTTTCGATTTTGGAGGCTACAGATCTCAGATTCGGCTCGAGGCTATTCTCCACAGATAATAAAGTCTATTGGTCCTATTCTGCGCCGATTATAAAGTCAATTAAGCACTGGATTGGGCCAATATATTTTTGGATGGTTTTTTCATAATTATTTGAGCAATTTTTTTTTGAAAGGCTATTTTGTTAGGATTTTGAAGGATAAAGATGGTGGATTCGGCCTGAGGCTATTCTTCAACAACGATTAAGTCCATCCTGGGCCAATTTGGGAGGATTTATTCCGGGTCCATTTTTGGCAGACTCCAAAAGGGTACCATCACAGATTTCGGGCGATTTTTCCGAAATGCAATTTTATTTCGATTTTGGAGGCTACAGATCACGGATTCGGCTCGAGGCTATTCTCCACCGATAATAAAGTCTATTGACCCTATTCTGCGCCGATGATTAAGTCAATTAAGCACCGAATTGGGCAAATATATTTTGGGATGGCATTTTTGTAATTATTTGAGCAAATTTTTTTTGAAAGGCCATTTTCCTTTGATTTTGAAGGATAAAGTTGGTGGATTTGGCCTGAGGCTATTCTTCAACGACGATTAAGTCCGTCCATGGCCAATTTGGGCGGATTTTTTCCGGGTCCATTTTTGACAGACCCCAAAGGGGGTACCATCACAGATTTTGGGCGATTTTTAAGAAATGCAATTTTCTTTCGATTTTGGAGGCTACAGATCACGGATTCGGCTCGAGGCTATTCTCCACCGATAATAAAGTCTATTGATCATATTCTGCGCTGGTGATTAAGTCAATTAAGCACCGAATTGGGCCAATATATTTTGGGATGGCATTTTCGTAATTATTTGAGCAATTTTTTTGAAAGGCCATTTTCCGTGGATTTTGAAGGATAAAGACGGTCGATTCGGCATGAGGCTATTCTTCAACGACGATTAATTCCATCCAGGGCCAATTTGAGCGGATTTCTTCCGGGTCCATTTTTGGTAGACTCCAAAGGGGTACCATCACAGATTTCGCGCGATTTTTCCGAAATGCCATTTTCTTTCGATTTTGGAGGATACGGATCACGGATTTGGTTCGAGGCTATTATCCACCGATAATAAAGTCTATTGATCCTATTCTGGCCGATGATTAAGTCAATTAAACACCGAATTGGGCCAATATATTCTGGGATAACATTTTCGTAATTATATGAGGAATTTTTTTGGAAATGCCATTTTCCTTGGATTTTGAAGGATAAAGATGGTGGATTCGGCCTGAGGCTATTCTTCAAATACGATTAAGTCCATCCAGGGCCAATTTGGGCGGATTTCTTCCAACACCATTTTTGGCAGTCCCCAAAGGGGTACCATCATAGATTTCGGGCGATTTTTCCGAAATGCCATTTTCTTTCTATTTTGGAGGCTACAGATCACAGATTCGGCTCGAGGCTATTCTCCACCAATAATAAATTCTATTGATCCTATTCTGCGCCGATGATTAAGTTAATTAAGCACCAAATATGGCCAATATATTTTGGGATGGCATATTCGTAATTATTTGAGCAATTTTTTTTGAAAGGCCATTTTCCTTGCATTTTGAAGGATAAAGATGGTGGATTGGCCTGAGGCTATTCTTCAACGACGATTAAGTCCATCCAGGGCCAATTTGGGCGGGTTTCTTCCGGGTCCATTTTTGGCAGACCCCAAAGGGGGTACCATCACAGATATCGGGCGATTTTTACGAAATGCAATTTTCTTTCGATTTTGGAGGCTACAGATCACGGATTCGGCTCGAGGCTATTCTCCACCGATAATAAAGTCTATTGTTCCTATTCTGCGCCGATGATTAAGTCAATTAACCACCGAATTGGGCCAATATATTTTGGGATGGCCTTTTTTCATTATTTGAGCAATTTTTTTTTAAAGGCCATTTTCCTTGGATTTTGAAGGATAAAGATGGTAGATTCGGCCTGAGGCTATGCTTCAAATACAATTAAGTCCATCCAAGGCTAATTTGGGCGGAGTTCTTCCGGGTCCATTTTTGGCAGCCTCCAAAGCGGTACCATCCCAGATTTCAGGCGATTTTTCCGAAATGCCATTTTCTTTCGATTTTGGAGGCTGTAGATCACGAATTCGACTCGAGGCTATTCTCCACAGATAATAAAGTCTATTGATCCTATTCTGCTCTGAAGATTAAGTCAATTAACCACCGAATTTTGCCAATATATTTTGGGATGGCATTTTCGTAATTATTTGACCAATTTTTTTTTTGAAAGGCCATTTTCCTTGGATTTTGAAGGATAAAGATGGTGGATTCGCCTGAGGCTATTCTTCAAGGACGATTAAGTCCATCCAGGGCCAATTTGGGCGGATTTCTTCCGGCTCCATTTTTGGCAGTCCCCAAAGGGGTACCATCACAGATTTCAGGCGATTTTTCCGAAATGCCATTTTCTTTCTATTTAGGAATCTACAGATCACGGATTCGGTTCGAGGCTATTCTCCACCGATAATAAAGTCTATTGATCCTATTCTGCGCCGATGATTAAGTTAATTAAGCGGCGAATATGGCCAATATATTTTGGGATGGCATTTTCGTAACTATTTGAGCAATTTTTTTTGAAAGCCATTTTCCTTGGATTTTGAAGGATAAAGATGGTGGATTCGGCCTGAGGCTATTCTTGAACGACGATTAAGTCCATCAAGGGCCAATTTGGGCGGATTTCTTCCGGCTCCATTTTTGGCAGTCCCCAAAGGGGTACCATCATAGATTTCGGGCGATTTTTCCGAAATGCCATTTTCTTTCTACTTTGCAGGCTACAGATCACGGATTCGGCTCGAGGCTATTCTCCACCGATAATAAAGTCTATTGATCCTATTCCGCGCCGATGATTAAGTTAATTAAGCACCGAATATGGCCATATATTTTGCTATGGCATTTTCGTAATTATTTGAGTAATTTTTTTTAAAAGGCCATTTTCCTTGTATTTTGAAGGATAAAGATGGTGGATTCGGGCTGGGGCTATTCTTCAAATACGATTAAGTCCATCCAGGGCGGATTTCTTCGGACTCCATTTTTGGCAGTCCCCAAAGGGTACCATCATAGATTTCGTGCGATTTTTCCGAAATGCCATTTTGTTTCTATTTTGGAGGTTACAGATCATGAATTCGGCTAGAGGCTATTCTACACCGATAATAAAGTCTATTGATCCTATTCTGCGCCGATAATTAAGTTAATTAAGCACCGAATATGGCCAATATATTTGGGGATGGCAATTTCGTAATTATTTAACCATTTTTTTTGAAAGGCCATTTTCCTTGGATTTTGAGGGATAAAGATGGTGGATTCGTCCTGAGGCTATTCTTCAACGACGATTAAGTCCATCCACGGCCAATTTGGGCGGATTTCTTCCAGGTCCATTTTTTATAGACTCCAAAGGGTACCATCACAGATTTCGGGCAGTTTTTCCGAAATGCAATTTTCTTTCGATTTTGGATGCTACAGATCACGGATTCGGCTTGAGGCTATACTCCACCAGTAATAAAGTCTATTGATCCTATTATGCGCCGATGATTAAGTAAATTAAGCACCGAATTGGGCCAATATATTTTGAGATGGCATTTTCGTAATTATTTGAGCAAATTTTTTTTTTGAAAGGCCATTATCCTAGGATTTTGAAGGATAAAGATGGTGGATTCGGCCTGAGGCTATTCTTCAACGACGATTAAGTCCATCCATAGCCAATTTGGTCGGATTTCTTCCGGGTCCATTTTTGGCAGACTTCAAAGGAGTACCATCACAGATTTCATGCGATTTTTCCGAAATACAATTTTCTTTCGATTTTGGAGGCTACAGATCACGGATTCGGCTCGAGGCTATTCTCCACCGATAATAAAGTCTATTGATCCTATTTTGCGACGATGATTAAGTCAATTAAGCACCGGATTGGGCCAATATATTTTGGGATGACATTTTCGTAATTATTTAAGCAATTTTTTGTTGAAAGGCCATTTTCCTTGGATTTTGAAGAACAAAGATGGTGTATTCGGCCTGAGGCTATTCTTCAACGACGATTAAGTCCATCCAGGGCCAATTTGGGCGGATTTCTTCCGGGTCCATTTTTGGCAGACCCCAAAGGGGGCACCATCACAGATTTCGGGCGATTATTACGAAATGCAATTTTCTTTCGATTTTGGAGGCTACAGATCACGAATTTGGCTCGAGGGTATTCTCCACCGATAATAAAGTCTATTGATCCTATTCTGCGCCGATGATTAAGTCAATTAAGCACCGAATTGAGCCATTATATTTTGGGATGGCATTTTCGTAATTATTTGAGCAATTTTTTTTTTGAAAGGCCATTTTCCTTGGATTTTGAAGGATAAAGATGGTGGATTCGGCTTGAGGCTATTCTTCAACGACGATTAAGTCCATCCAGGGCCAATTTGTGCGGATTTCTTCCGGGTTCATTTTTGGCAGACTCAAAAGGGGTACCATCACCGATTTCGGACAATTTTTCCGAAATGCCATTTTCTATCTATTTTGGAGGCTACAGATCACGGATTCTGCTCGAGGCTATTTTCCACCGATAATAAAGTCTATTGATCCTATTTTGCGTCGATGATTAAGTCAATTAAGCACCGAATTGGGCCAATATATTTTGGGATGGCATTTTTGTAATTATTTGAGCAATTTTTTTTTGAAAGGCCATTTTCCGTGGATTTTGAAGGATAAAGATGTTGGATTCGGCATGAGGCTATTCTTCAACGACGATTAAGTCCATCGAAGGCCAATTTGGGCGGATTTCTTCCGGGTCCATTTTTGGCAGACCCCAAAGGGGGCACCATCACAGATTTCGGGCGATTTTTACGAAATGCAATTTTCTTTCGATTTTGGAGGCTACAGATCACGAATTTGGCTTGAGGGTATTCTCCACCGATAATAAAGACTATTGATCCTATTCTGCGCTGATGATTAATTCAATTAATCACCGAATTGGGCCAATATATTTTGGGATGGCATTTTCGTAATTTTTGAGCATTTTTTTTTGAAAGGCCATTTTCCTTGGATTTTGAAGGAAAAAGATGGTGGATTCGGCCTGAGGCTATTCTTCAACGACGATTAAGTCCATCCAGAGCCAATTTGTGCGGATTTCTTCCGGGTCCATTTTTGGCAGACTCCAAAGGGGTACCATCACCGATTTCAGACAATTTTTCCGAAATGCCATTTTCTATCTATTTTGGAGGCTACAGATCACGGATTCTGCTCGAGGCTATTCGCCACCGATAATAAAGTCTATTGATCCTATTCTGCGTCGATGATTAAGTCAATTAAGCACCGAATTGGGCCAATATATTTTGGGATGGCATTTTCGTAATTATTTGAGCAATTTTCTTTTTTGAAAGGCTATTTTACCTTGGATTTTGAAGGATAAAGATGGTGGATTCGGACTGAGGCTATTCTTCAACGACGATTAAGTCCATCCAGGGCCAATTTGTGCGGATTTCTTCCGGGTCCATTTTTGGCAGACTCCAAAGGGCCATCACCGATTTCGGACAATTTTTCCGAAATGCCATTTTCTATCTATTTTGGAGGCTATAGATCACGGATTCTGCTGGAGGCTATTCTCCACCGATAATAAAGTCTATGGATCCTATTTTGCGTCGGTGATTAAGTCAATTAAGCACCGAATTGGGCCAATATATTTTGGGATGACATTTTTGTAATTATTTGAGCAATTTTTTTTGAAAGGCCATTTTCCGTGGATTTTGAAGGATAAAGATGGTGCATTCGGCATGAGGCTATTCTTCAACAACGATTAAGTCCATCCAGGGCCAATTTGTGCGGATTTCTTCCGGGTCCATTTTTGGCAGACTCCAAAGGGGTACCATCACCGATTTCGGACAATTTTTCCGAAATGCCATTTTCTATCTATTTTGGAGGCTACAGATCACGAATTCTGCTCGAGGCTATTCTCCACCGATAATAAAGTCTATTGATCCTATTTTGCGTCGGTGATTAAGTCAATTAAGCACCGAATTGGACCAATATATTTTGGGATGACATTTTTGTAATTATTTGAGCAATTTTTTTTGAAAGGCCATTTTCCGTGGATTTTGAAGGATAAAGATGGTGCATTCAGCATGAGGCTATTCTTCAACGACGATTAAGTCCA